>JABYQS010000214.1:0-55237 GCA_022592435.1 Cerioporus squamosus | reverse complement strand
ACCCTGTCCGACCGAGTCGGATGGGTTATCCTTCATCCCGATCTTGTCGGGCATGTCTCCGCCCGCCTCTACAAGATCCCCGATGCCCTCACCCTTGTCGAGACCTACCGTGCTCTCTCTAGGGCCGCCCCATCTTACGCTCTCCTAGCGAGCTACAACGAGAGGGTGGGAGCCCCTAAAAGCGAGAAGAAGTACGCCGCACAGGTCGCTCAAGAGGCCTACCAGGCTACCATCGAAGCTGCCGAAAGAACCATCGGTATGCTTGCCACTCCCAGGGTAGCCCGCGCCCTCTCCGATCTTCTCCCTCATCGCAACCAACACGGCTCTACCGATCGCAGCCGTTACGTCTTTTGGCCCCGTCGCATCAGCGACTATCCTCAGCGAACAAAGACCACAGATGAGGAAGAAGGAGGCAACGACCAGCAGGACAAGCCGGAGACCAAGAACGGAGGATGGGGATCTCCTCTCAGCTACGACCCATGGCAGAGCACACCGGAGTTAACCACCGGTACAGAAGTGTCTGAGGACTACGACCACGACTCAGACGTGTACGCGGACACCGACTCCCTCCCTGAGTTAGAAGACCTCGAACTCAGAAGCGTCGACGAGCTCACCGACGAAGCCATGGACGAAGCCCTCGAACAGCTACAGGTGGCAGCAAGCCCCTCAGCTCCTCCTCCTCCTTCTCCTCCACCCCCTCCTGCGGCCGACGACAAGAAGAACCCGACCCCTCGCATCAAGATCCGATTGATGAGAGGACGAGGACACACACGGATGTACGGCATCACTCAGCACCATCGGGTCCTCTCGATACATGAAGGACCATTCCCCTACACCATCACCGAGATCGAAGCACGTTATCACCTTCGATGGCCCGCCGCTACGGTCCAGCAGGCCAAACGCGCAAGTCTCATAGTCGACGACATCTTCGCTCGTCGAGGAGACTATCCCACTCAGGATCTCCTCGCCATCCCCTCGCACACTTCATACCGTACCGCGCTTGGTATCGACGAAGAAGAAGTGGAACTATGGGATATACTCAACCAGGTATCGGAGGACGACATCTTGCAGCAAGCTATAGAGATGTTCGATCCGGTTAAGGTTGACAGCTACGCTGTTCACTTTATTGGTGCTTAGAAGGTCGAGGACGACCTTCACGGGAAGGGGAGCTAATGTTACGACTATCACAGGAGTTACCAGTAACGGACTTGTACTTTTACTCTCACGCGATCAGTTTGTCTTATTGTACTACTAGTTAGGCAAGTCTCCAGAATATTCTTGTATATTCTAGTTCATTCTCTTTGTTACTACTACAGAAGAGTACGGACACGAGTAGTACTTACCAGAATCTTCTCTACAAGTACTAGAACATTCTTCCGCAGCTTCACAACTTGTATATAAGGGGCGACGTCTCAGAGCGACCCCCAGCTTTCAGTCTCCTTTGCGAATAACGAACAGTTCCTCGTTATACTCGCTTTCACCCGATCTTACTAGTGTTCCCCTTCGATAAGGTGAACCGTACTAGTAAGAGTTCAGCATAGGCTTTATACTAGGGTTAGCCTCGGAGTAGGCAACCTGGACTAGTATATTGCAGGCGGCTGGACAGAACGACCTTTAAGGCTCTTTGGTTTAAGGTCACGCTCGAAAGCGTAACATAGGGCGGAAAGGTACGCACTTGTGACCGGTTTGGATTCGCGGTCGACAAGCGAGGGAGGGGTGTGGTAGACTTGCTTTATGACACGCTCGGAAGCGAGCGCTGTGTGGGAAGCGTCGGTTGGAGGGAAGAAATGCCAAAGCAAGTCTGGGGCTTCTCCCAGACTGCTCGGCAGTATTTATACCTAAAAACACTACTCTACACGTGTATCCTAGTCAACTCGAGTCACTGAGACTCTGTCCTCGCCTTCTCCTCGTTGGATGCGCGGGGCTGAAAGCGAGAGTGAGACAGAGGCGGGACAAGACGGTCGGCGGTGCTGAGCACAAGGTAGGTGGACGAAGCGAGCGGCGGGATCACGCGTGTCAGATGACACGTGTTGACGCCCGCGCGGTCGCATGCCTCATGCCCTGTTTTCGGCACCGAGCCTCTTTGACCGTAACACACCCTTTCCATCGTAGCTCATTCACTATCCAGCAGATATCTATATGCGGACGGCGCGATCCCGATCGCAAACGACCGACGGGCGAGCTGGGAGCTGGCGGTAGCGCAGCGCGACCTCACTGCTGGGGCAGCAGTGGTAGGACGAGGAGGGGTCCTCGATGAATCGAGCACAAATCGGCCCGAATGGAAATTTTGCTCTCGGAATTTCTCGCCTCTTCGTTCGGCAACGAATCGGGAGCGATTCGTCATACCTTGGCTTCACCGTCGATTCGTCCCCAACGAAGCTCAGGGCCTTCTGCTGTGTACTTACTTAGTCTAACGTCGACGATGACGTTCTGAAAATAATACGATCTGCACACTTTTCTGTCGCGCTTCCGAGTCCACCACCCCGGCATGACGGCACTAATCTTTGTCCGGCTGCCCTCGGCAGACTAAGGTTAAGTAACTGGACACACTTGCCGCACACGCTTGGTGAGCACCGCGCCCGGCTTGGCCATCGAAGCTCAAGTACAAACGCCAGGGCCGCCCGTCATAGTATATCGTCGAGGCCGACGTCTGCGATTTTCTTACACGAGGCCGTTGGGGACGGACGGGTAAGTCCGGTCGGTGATATGGCACCGGCATACTTGCTGATTTAGACAGCCTTGAGGTCCAGACTCCAGGTCGCGCTGGCGGATGGCTGCGGATGGGCGACATAAGACATGGAATCACCTGCACGGCCAGAAAGAAAGGCCGGAGGCGACCGGTGTGCATCAATTTGCGCAGGCCAGAGATTGGCAAGCCAACCTGCTTCCTCGTTCTGAGAAGGATGGCAAAGTCGGCTCTCTGAACAGTTTGCATTACTCTCGACTGGTTGCCTGTCGAGGGGCCTCGGGTAACAATTGTGTACGATGTGCTCACGTACTGCTCCTGATCGACCAATTGCTCCGAGAGCCGTCCTCTGCTCGTTCTGTGAGACCACCCTTCCGTGGACTTCACTCCCCAGAAAGCGTCCAGCCGTGCAAGGACATGTCGTAGCATACAGGAGATAGTCCAAGACTCCATTGTCGAAATCAGTTCCAGCGGGTACTTACATCCTGGGCCTGGCCAGTGGCTAGTCGGACCTCAGTAATATGATCGTTATCTCAATGTCTCGGCAAAAGCCGCTCTTGCCAAGCTTTTGCGCAGCCGGACTTCGCCGAACAGTTGGCTCGGAGTCCTCAATTAATGTCCTGGCTTGTCCTCTCCCAACAGGTACGTAGAGTACTCGCATTGGAAGACAACTCCGGAATAGTACTGAGTCAGTTGCCAGGTATCTCCCAGCATCGGCTGCCTCCATTGCATCTGGACCTGGGCTTTCAACAAGTCGCGTGCATGGTGGCTGGCACCAAATGCGCCCGCCGCATCAGAAGCGGCATCGATCCAGATTCCAGAATAGGGCTTTCTGCCATCTTAAGCCTGCGTTTTTGGAAGAACACGCAAGCGCTGAGCAGGATCGGGACGAGCTGACTTCACTGCAACGGACGCATCCTTTCCGCCCTGCTGAAATCCTGGCAAAAAGGTAATGTTGCTTGATTCCGCCAGGTGGAATATGTTACGTTTGGAAGGCTTATAGACTTATTGTGGCAAGCGTAAGGGGGTTACGTGCAATGTTTTAGAGATAGCAAAACTCTTACTTTCAGCAATCCAATTTCTATGCCTTTACTAACCCCGGAAAGGATGCTTTCTTTGCAGTGCTTGCTGGCCATCGAAGAGAAACGCTGGCCTTGTTTCGAACTCGTCTGCTACAGGGTGGGCTGGGTACAAAGCGGCTCTCCTCTTCCGACGACCGTCTGTCGTGCATTACGCAGTATGCTTGTAACGGACGCTGGCAGTTATCAACCTGAGGCACTGCACAACGGCCCGACGCTTCGACGCGGATGCTAAGCACCCGTTTGATGTTGTCCTGGCACTGTCCGGAGGTGTCCCAGCGCTCGTGGGGTGCAAAGATGTGTATATAAGGGCACCGTGCTAAGCCTGACTCTCGCCATTACACACTCTATCGATTTACACACACGCTCCATCACCACCCACGAACCAACCCGCGCACTCGTCATCATGAGCAAAGTTGGTGGACTTGAGACGATTTTCTTTGCCGACGCCGTCCTCCTTGATATGGTGAGCACACGGTTCCCTGCCCGTTTCGAGGTCATTGCACACATGCTGATGACGAACAACAGGACGGCACGCTCACCCACTCCATCTCCGCCGTCGAGGCCGCCTGGGGAAAGGTCGCACAGGACATTGGGCAGGACCCGGCACATGTCATCGCCGCGACGCACGGCAAGCGCGTCGTGGACAATCTCGCGCAGTTCAAGCCGCACATCAAGGCGCACGAGATGGACGACGAGGTCCAGGCGTTCGAGGAGAGTGTCCTCTTCTTCGCCAATGCGTACAACACGCACGGCCCGGGGTCTCGCGGCAACACACCTCAGAAGGCGCGCTCGCCGCTTTCGTCTGGAGAGGTGACTCCTGCGCTCTCGCCCACTTCCACGAGCTCGACTCCCCGTTCTTCATTCTCCTCGAGCGACGAGGACAGCGCCCTTCGTCGTCCGTCATTCATGACCCCGGTCAGCACACGCCTCGCCCTCCTCAGCGGTCAAGACGATGTCATGATCGAGGAGGCAGTGGATGACGATTCCGACGAGGACTGGCGGGCCAGCCTCTCGAAGGAGCAGTTTGATGCCTGGCAGATCGAAGCTTGCGCTGTTGACCGCGCCGTCCGCATTCTCCCTGGTGTGAAGAAACTCATGGACTCTCTTCCTGAGGGACGCTATGCTGTGGCCACCTCTGGAGCGAAGACTTACGGTACGTTCCCTGCATTCTCCCCTCATGTGCCTTCGAAACTGACACTGGCGCGTTTCCCTAGCCTACGGGTGCATGACTCGTGTCGGCATCACGCCTCCTCCAGTCACCATCACCGCTGACGACAAGCGACTCAAGGCGGGAAAGCCTGCTCCCGATCCCTTCCTGCTCGCGGCGAAAGAGCTCGGCTTCGACGCGAGCCGCTGCGTCGTTTTCGAGGACTCGCCCTCCGGTATCAAGGCTGGCATTGCTTCCGGGGCGACCGTCATCGCGGTCTGCACGAGCCACGAGCGGTCGAAGATCGAGCACTGCGGCGCGCATTTCATTATCGACACCATGGAGAGCGTCAAGATCGAGGTGGAGATCGGTCGCTTGAGATTCATCGTCGAGCAATGAGAGTGTCCTCGTTGTATTGGAGGCTTGTCGAGCCTGAGGTTCGTTGTCGAGCGGTGACCGCGTCCTGCGATGGATTGCGCTCAGATATTGCCACCTGTGGCTCAGGATAACCGATAACTGATGAAGTACGGCGCCACAGAGCCGTGCCCAACTTCACTAGTCACTCTTCAAGACGCTGTTATTATGCGCACTACAACTCAACGATTCGGGTTCAAATAAAATCAAGTGAAGTTTGTTCGCCAAGTCAACCAACTGTCTGTAAGTGCGCAAGGCCGCGGCACGTTTGTGTGGGTCACAGGTAGTCGCTGAGAGGCCAGTGCTGATGTTCAGGTTGAAGTGCAGCTGCCAATATGCTATGAAAGTCGTACGGCGATGATCCCAGAACACACGACTGATCCTGCTCTCAATTAGGTATGCACTGACACAACAGCAACAATTATTGGATCCCAACGCAATTTTATCACATCGGGATCGCTTTACATGAATGACGGTGGCTACTTCACCACGGCGGACATGTCAGCAAGAACCGCAAGCTTTTGATCGCATATTCTCTCTTCGGTACCAGACAGGCCTCACAGGGCATACAGGAACCCCCTTCCTTGGAGGGATCGGAAGCAGCGCATCCTTGGGGTGCGAGAAAAGGGTCGGCTCGGTGAGTCGGGTGGTGTCGAAGTGCTAGTGACAGGAAGCACTGGCAGTTGTGCCCGAGTCGGGAGACGGCCCAGAGCGGCCCAATTTGCACATACGGGGTGAGCACCTCTTGCTTGCCTCTGGATAGGGCGTGGCAGAGGGGCGCGCTCGCAGAGGAGTTGACTGTGGCTTCTGAAGGAGTTCGGCATATAATGAGGATACCGACACGCCGTGATTCACCTCCGGGCAAGCGACTCCATGCCTCTTGGCTCGGTACCACCGCCACATCACTGGAATTCGTTGACGTCCCGAGTCGGAAGCGACGTATGACGGCGAGACCGGTGAGTGCAACCACATGTATATGAGCGCGCCTTGCGCGATGAACCGGCCGAGGACGCACGGTAAGCCATCGACGTCGAGGGACATGCCGGCCGGCAGTAAGGACCATAAGCGGACAACCTCCAGGGCTTCGGCCGGTCACCGTACCCCGGCGTTGTATTGGCGACGTCGCGTGAGAGCATCCTCTTCGGCAGCGGCAGCAGCGGAGTCCTCTCGCTGAGGCGGCAGTTAAGGCGGAGGCTTGAGCGTGATGAAGCACGTAGCGTCATGATCCCGAAGTCGGGCACCTTGATTGGTGAGCATGCTGCGCCGACGTCGGAGAGGTTGTCTGGTCTGTGAATGAAGCCCACGTCAGCGTACTATGCTGCCACACAAGGGGCATAATCTCACTCACTATGGTCTATCCCGTTCAGTACAGTGGCATGCTCGATGGGGGTAACGGAGCTCAGACTTGTCTGAGGCGTTGATTCGGCCTGCCTACAATACGGTCGTTAGCATGGTGGATGGTCTAGTGAACAGCTGCTTAGTATCTCACCTGTTCCTGGTTTGTGCCAAATCTTGGAGAGTGGAGTGGCGAACTTGAAGACAATCCAGGTTCACGCTCCGTATCTACAATCTGACCAAGAACGTTGCTGTTCGAAGACAACTCGTAGCTGCATGAGAGCCGGAGAACGGAGGTGGCGGCGGCGCAGGTGCCGAGGTGACTTCGCGGGACGACGGTGATTGTCGATGGTCTGTAGAGCCCGGGTCGGTCGTGTCCTGTCATGGGGCGTCTCAGTCATCGGTGCTGCCCTGCACGAGTGGGTGGTTCTGACTCACCGAAGGTCTGTAGTGGGAATAGCTTATCGGTCTCGCGCGAAGCACGGAGGATCGCATGGTGGTTACCACCATGGGGCCCCGTTTGGTGGAAGCGGATGGCAAAGTGAGAGCAGTGGTCAGGAAGAAAGGTGGGACGACAAGAGAGACGAAGGTGAGTTGAAGGAAGGCAGAGGCAGGGGGTTTATATATGTCGAGCGGGCACGTCGGCGCTTCAGATGCAAGTTCTCTATTGTGGCAACCGCAAAGCTCACGGGATCGCCGTCAAACAACTTCTAATGAAAAATACACAAGTTCCGGCGCAAGGCTTTACGGAGCAAACAATATGAACTGCGGATGGGCCCACGTCCACGCAATGCATCCGCAATACAAAGTGGAGTCGGCTGCCGATGTATGTACATAGCCTATCACGTTGTGTCAAGCCAAGACCTGCGGCAATGCAAAGCCGTCACCGAATGCATACGTGTGCGGGTACGGATGTGACAGACCTGACCTCAATAGATCCGCAGGCCCGTACTATGACGCGCTGTGCAACAGGAACCTGCACTGGTCGAGTCCGTGATCGTACGGCTTCAGCATCTTCCAGATAGCGAATCAAAGTACTTCTGGTCGCACACGCGCAGCTATCAACGGTGACCAGCAGTAGATTTGGAAGAACACCATGTAACAAGCCTAAGTCCAAGAAAAGGTGGTTAGCGAAAAAAAGCCCCACGCGGCGAACAAGCCGCAGTACTCAGCATTTGGGTCTCCTTGAGTTCTCATATGCAAAACTACGAGCAGTCGTTGTAGGTCGTTAGCTATTGTTCAATCCAAGAGACACACGTTAGCCACGTCAGCGCGAGAAGGCTGGCCCACGCGAGACTCGGAGTCGCGCGTCGCGTTTTGCGGCACGCTCACGTGATCGTTCAGATTGTAACCGCCAACGCAGATTCAATCTTGCATGAAAGCCCACGCGAAGCAATGTATGTACAACAGCCATAGTACATGTAGCTCGGAATATCGAGAGATTCAGCAGGTGGACGAAGTAGCTCGCATAGTATTGGCGGCGCTAGCCTCGAGGTGTAGGCGCCAGCTGGGCGCCAGACAGTGATGGGTCGGGCGGCTGTGTACGCAGCAGGCTGCCTGCTCCCCGCTCTCTCATCTCATGAATGCCAACTGCTTGAAACCATCTATCGTCGCTTGCATATACTAGGGTACTGGTGTCTTAGACGAGCGCAGGAGGAGCTCAGATAAAGTGAGTATTTCGCTAGCGGGCGGAAGCGGGAACGGCACTGAACACCCTGCAGGTCATGTCCTCTGGTGCGAAGAAGCCCAGCGGAGGCAGGCCACTACCGCGTCGGCTCTTCTCCATCGACTCTCTGAAGAAGGGAAGAAGCAGCTCCGAGTCCGACTCTGCTTCCATCTCGAGCGGGACCACACACTGGCGGAAGCAATCAACCGCGTCTTCTAACCTACTCTCACTCTCCGAGAAGCTCGAGGAGGGCATCGACCCTTTCGCGGACACCGCCAACGGTGTATGGACAGAGAATGGTGTGGTGCGTTTGCCGGAGGATGAGGATGGGCCGTTTGGTGAGGACGTTGCGACGCCAAGACCTCCCAAGACTCCCCCGACTGCACGTCCCGACGCTCGTAGAGGTCGCGCGAACGTAACGCCTCTCAATCTTGGAGACACTCCCCCTGGTGCAACGAACGACGGTGATGCGCCGCCCCCTTCTCCGTCTCGCCGCAGGTGGGACACCATCCGCTCCCATGTTGTGCCATCCTCCGCCTCCGTACGTTCTGCTACTCCCCCTCCTTTGCCATCCGGTCTACCAGACACCCCCAGCACCGCTGTACCCGCGCGACCATCTACGCCTCGTGGCTACCGCTTCGGGCAAAAGCGATCAATGCGGCACGTCGTCGACCAAGTGCGAGATGTCGCGCACGACGAAGGTCGCCGCCTTGCAGAAGAGATCCGCAAGGCGTGCATAATGGTACGTTTCGGAGACGTCTCGGTGCGACATCACAAGGCGGAGCCCGTAATGCACAACACGCTTGGGTCGACGCTTCACCTACCTTTCCTCGCCTCTTCCAGTTCTGTTGCGACGGGGGGCTCCGGCAAATCATCGCACACCAGACAAATGACTGGTGATGCGCTCAAACGCCCACAGAGCGTCGCTTCTCTGGGGATGGGTTCGCGCGCGGCGCCGACGGTCACCCATATCGCCAGAGCCCTGACGTCGTCAACGTCAATCAATCGACCGAAGGTCTTGCCATGCGAGACGCAGGTGCTCGCTGCTCTACTCGTGCCGTTCCTTGGACCATACAGCAACGAACAGGTAGCCGTGGAACAGCAGACGGCCGTAGAGACGTTCGAGTACGCCGTCAGGACCTGGAAGGCCGCTTCAAATGAGGTCTGTCTCTCTTTGTCCTCCTCGAGATAGTCGCGTCTCATCGACCAACAGGCAGAGCTGGACAGATGCATATGGTGCTGCAAGGCCGCGTCGGTGTACTCTCGCTCACGCATGCGTATTTTGGGAAAGCTCTCTTCGCTTTTGTTCGCGCCTGAAAAGACCTTCGAAGTCGAAACACCTGCGATTCTCCAGACGCTCCTCCAGTCACTCTTCTCCTTGCTCGCGACCCTGCGGGGCTCTCCTGATTCGGCCACAGAGGCTGCAACCGTCGCTGGATACATCGCGGCAATCAAGGATGGGCAGAGCGGCACCCCAACACAGCAGGCGTTGGAGAAGGAATATGGCGTACGGCACTCGAAGGGCGATAGCGACGAGATGATACGAGATATTATCGTAGCTGAGAGTGTTATCGGCTGCCTAGAGGTTGGCTCAGAGCAGTCGAGACGATGGACGCTGCACCATCTCGTGGAGGTGAGGTAGAGCGATTCGTTCTACTACGCTTTGACTCACATGGCTGTCTATAGGCATATTGGTCTTCGTCCAACTCAACGACGATGCTGTCCCCTTTACTCACAACGATGACGTGGCGCAAGCTCAAGACTTTTGTCAACTCCACTGTGTCGCTTCTCCTCTCTTGGACTGGAGATCCCGGACGCGCTGTTGAAGACGCCGATGTCATCATCCACCTCCTTCGCACGCGCATCCTGCCCGAGGTCGAAGGAATGCGCGATGACGCATTCGCCGTCGTCAGTGAGATCCAGAGCAGCATTATCCGATTGGTCTTGGAGCTCCTATGTGTGCGAGGAAGCAGGGACCGGGAGTATGTGCTGCTATACTTCTCTCACTGGGTGCAGGAAGGTGGGGAATGGAGACAAAGCGTGGAGCACTCGCTCAAAGAAGTCGTGCGTAGTCCATTTGGTTTAACCATGTTTATGTCGTTGATATATCACTTATTAACAGATCTCACGTGGAGAATGGTCTGTGCTACTGCGTCTTATGCCCGTCCTCGAGCAACTCCCGGAAGACATCCGGACGTCTCTGATTCCAACGCTTCTGCCCTCGATCAGCGACGTACGTATCCTGCGCTGGCTTGCCTGCAGTACAGAGTCTCCTGACGCACCTACAGCGGCTCACGACAGATCCTCCCGACCTCCCATGTGCGCCACTCTCTGACTTTCTAGAATCAGCCGCAATCAGCTGTCCGAAGGCGTTCTTCAAGTCCATCTTCACCTGCGCCGCATCTATGAAGGACCTCACAATCGCCAACCACCTCTGCGTGCTGTACTCGGTCGCGCGGTTCTATCCTGCGCTCTGGACACACGACCCAGAGATGATGTCTGTCGCACTGATGACGGACCCCGCCGCATCTCGCGCAGGCTCGCAGCTCATGAGCGCCGTCCCGGAACCTGCTAAGGGGAAAGCGCGGTACGGCCAGATGATGATCATGGTGGAGCTCATACAGCATCTGCGCAAGGTACGACAGTCGAGGACCCAGCTGTGGTAAGCCATCAATTCCACGTTTGTAGAATGGCTGAGTTTGCTGACGGCACTGACAGCTTGCCGCCACGGCCAGGTTCGTCGTCCCATTGGAAGCAAGGCTCGGGATGTCGATCGAGGCGAAGGTGCGAGTAGGGCATCGTCCCGGGCAGACGGCTTGCTGATAGGCTAACAGGAGCAACACACCCTCATCCCCGCCTCGCAGCGGCTGCTTTTCTGTGCGCTGTTCCGCGAATGCCGCTTGCTAACGCGGTCTCTGAAGACGTACGTGATCTCATGCCTGTAGTGGTTAGCGGCTCACTGTGGCGCAGAGCCGCTTGGCTTCCGCCGGTCGTGAACTGGACGTCGTCGTACTTGTTCAACGCCGAGACAGATCCGGATGAAGGCCTCAACGAGGACGAGGTGGAGGTCACGCTCAGGAAGCTCATGGCATTGTACGAGCAGGCCAAAGCAGGTATAGGAGGTGGAGGGAAGGTAGGGCTACACCATGTCCGAGTCGGTCGCTGGTTATACTCACGATCTGTCCAGCGCAGGACAACGGTTGTTGCATCGTCAACCACCGACTCGCCGCGGTCGAGAGCTGTGACAAGGGGCGGCTACTTGGACGCAGGTCAAGATACGTTCGATGACCGGATTATGCTCTTGCAGTCGTGCATCGACAGGAAGGTCAGCATCGCGCTGGAGTTGCTTGTCACGGTGTCAGGACTGCTGCAGCCGGACGACTATATGCATCTCGCACCAATACTTTGGTATCAGCACCTTGACAATGTCGCGTCGCATGTCATTGCTCCAGTAAGCTTCCGGCGGGTTGTTGCACGACGCTGTCTAATTGACATGCTATAGACATGCTTCCTCGTCATGCAATGCGCTGAGAAGATCCCGGATGAGTTCGCGGCGTTGATCCACAAAGACCTTTCTGAGTGCGTGTCACCTATGCCGGTTGGAGGTTCACATGCAATACTGACTTCATCTAAAGCCCAGAAGCTGCTATGCGCCGGAAAGCAATCCAACGGGTGGCCACCATGGCTAGCTGGCGATTCCAGCTTCTGTCCCAGGAGGTTATCCTGGACAGGAGCTACCGCCGTCCCTTCAAGCTCACGCGTCCTCCCATTCTATTCGTTCCTACCGACATAGGAACGAGTCTGTTCGAGCTCGAGGAGGATCCAAACGACTTCAAGGATAGCAAGGGCCACGTTCTGCCGCAGGAGCTGCGGCGGCGACTGTCAGAAGTCGGTTGGGCGGAAGAGCGCGGCGAGATGGACCCGAGGACCGAATGGATAAAGACACCAATGACGCGTCTGCCTACTCAGCAGCTCGACTCCTTGAGTTCCACTTCTGACGCTGACCCTGCGCCTTTGGACTCACCCAGCGCGAGTCCAAGCCCGGAGCCCTCGCCGACGAGATCTTCTCCTCGAGAGTCGCCTTTAGCCAGGAAGGATTCCACTGTGGGCGGGCAGTCCAAGGCTAAGCGACGTCCCGTATTCGTTGCGACCATGGTCGCATTGTTCCCTCGGTTGGCGGCGATGGTCAAGGATAGCGACTTCGTCGTTGCTAACGCAGCGAAGACTCTCATACTGGACATCATGCGCGACGATCCACCCATGATCTCTCGCTCAGTATTCCATCAGCTATCTGGAGAGGCTGGGGACCTCATGTCTGCGATCACGACGCTGCGCGACTTCCTCCACTGTGAGCCCGTCTTGCCCCCAGGAGTCGCTCACCATATCCTGAACCATGCTGCTGGCTACCTGAAGTCTGCCATGCGACAGACAGAGGCGGCCAGTCCTCTCCATGGATACGGCTACAGCATGCCCATCATAGCGAAGCTCATACCTCAGGTCAGCAAGATGTCGATGCGCGACATCCGTCGAGCGAAGGTGGATATGCTGCTCCTTCCTTCCGGTTCTTTCTGGTGGAACGACGCCCCGCAGCCTGGGCCGATGTTCCCGGCATCATTGGAGAGCAACTATGATCCCTTCGACACCCTCCCTGCGCCGGTGGTATGGGTGTCCATGGTCAGAACGGCTCAGAACTTGCTGTTCCTGAACATGCTTCGACGAAATGCGCAAGACGTGAAGGTGTTCCGGAAGAACCTGTCTACCCTTGTGCTTCCTCTCAACTTTGACGACATGCAACCGTCCGCCATCCCCCTCACGGCGTATATTCCCTCGCAGGAACAAGCTCGTGCGCCCCCGAACCCAGCGCTGACGGCATTGTCGTTGACTCTGGCCAGAAGTCATTTGCTCGTACTCAATCAGGTCTTCCGTTCCATGTCTCGGCATCTCAACGACCGCGAGGAGCTTGCAGTATTATTGGACGGCATCAATCGGATACTCCTCGCTCACGGCGATGATGGAAGCATCGTGGCCCAAGCCATGCTTAGTGAGTGTTCATATTATGGCGTGGTTGCTTGCAATTAACTTTGCGGTAGACTACCTTATCGCCAGCACACGCTTCAGACGCCTGTTCACGTCGGGCGGCGGCTATACGTTGTTCATGCCCGCGGTGATCAAGGTGTATTGCGAGGCTGAGTCGCATCCTAGCATCCGAGCTATCATCGAGTTCGCGGTGAATCGCTTCTACGCTTTGCACCAGGAGTCATTCATCTTCCAGACCTGCGACGTCATGTCGAACGTGGTCGCACTACCCGACGCTGATGGAGCTGCCATATGCCACAGCGTCTTCACCCTGTTCAGTACCTTGAAGGGCCCTGCCCCTCTCACCCATCCAGAGGTAGCTGCCATCAGCGCGCTCACGAAGGTGGAAGAACAGGAGGCGATCATGGTGACGATTGCGGAGAAGGTCCCGCAGGCTTTCCTGGCGTCGGTGCATAGGAACACACAGGACAAGAACCAGGTAACAGTGGACGTTCCGGACGAGTTTGACAGCAAACGACTCGGTTTGGATGACCTCGTTCGACTGTTCCTCACGGTGATCGCTCACAACCCCACCATCCTGCGAGCGCAGCAATTCCTGCGATTCCTCATGTTACTGGGTCCAGATCTGTACCATGCATCCGCCTCAGCTCGCCACGTTCTGAAGGACGGCATCAGTGCGCTCGGTTCCATTTTACTGAACAAAGGCGTGGTCAAGGCGAAGGCCGCGGAGAACGCTTCTCAGGTCGAGGAGCTTGGCTCCAATGCTGTCTCCCAAGCAGGTTTGAACCAGGCTAACCTCTCGCAAGCCTCCATTCCCAGCGACCTCCTGGCCATGCGTCTGGATTATCTCTCACTAGTTATCGCCTACACGAGCGCTGGTGGCTCACTCTCATCTTTGGCGTCGCAACGAGTCTTGGAGCTTGTCAAGGTTATCTTCAAAGATTCTAGGTCCAGCGTCCCACGCGTCGCAACGTTCCTTGCCGACTACATTCGCGCAGTCCTCATCCGCCCCACACACCCCGATCTGAAGGAAGTTGTCACCCTTCTCACAGACGTCGCGCCCATCATCTCCTCGTATATGACTACTGTCGACTTCTCTGGCGTCTTCGATGTCCTCGCAACACTGGCCGCGGATACTGTCTACGCGAATCAGCCGGCTTTCGCACGTCTGCTCGTGACGCAGTACTGCAGTGCCGGCCTTGAAGCATGCGAGGTGGCAGCCTCGGAGAACCTGTTATGGGCCCTCGCGGTCAGAGGAAGCTTGCTCAACCTGCTAGACAAGGCCCTCCTCGCCGTCGGTGCGGACGTCATCGCAGAGCTGGAGAAGCGGGAACCGACCTTCGAGTACCTATCCGCAATCATCCTCCCATTTGTCCTTCGCATGAAGACGTCTGTCGACATTGCCAACGACAGTCAATGGGCCGAGAAGTGGCGCCGCGACGTATACTCGAAGGCTTGGATGCGCCTTCTAGTATATGTATTGGCGGTAGTTCAACGTGCTGACTATATCAAGAGCGAGTCTAAGACGTCAATCCCCAATGTCGAGCGCCGCAAGTCCACCGACAGTCGTCGGTCAATATCATCCGCGCCAGATCCGAAACCGGCGACGGCACTCGTCGTAGCGCTACAGATTCTGAAGGTGATCATTACTCGTGCGGAGCAGGACTTGTCGGCGGCCATACCAGGTATCTGGGGACACATCGGCGGAATCCTGAGGGAAGCACTCGCGGAAGGCGACGCGGGCTTCGCTGTACCTTCTCGTGCCGGCTACTCTGAACCCCCATCCCCGACGCACTCTCCCAAGGCCAGCGCATTCAACCTCGGAGATCGTGACGACAATCCTTTCCTCACGCCGTCCATGATGCCGTCCGCATCCCGGAAACTGCTCCCAGCGCCGACCGCGCATCGTCGACTACATGACTTGGTCGCTCATCGAATGGCTATGCCTCCGGCGCAACCCGCTTGCGTTGCAGATGCGTGTATTCGTGCAGGAAAAGATTGCCACGCTGCATGAAGAACTTACGGTCAGCGGTAGCGGCAGCGGTGGAGGCTCCGTCAGCCCCATCCTCCCCATGAGCGCGTCCTTCCCCGGAACACCAAGTCGGTCGCGCAGCCGACCAGTCTCTAACATCTTCTCCAAACCGCGTAGGAGCTTCCTTGCAGGAGAATCCGGCAGCGCGGTATCGACGCCTCGCAGCTCGACTTTGTTCACAAACTCTGTCTCCCTCCCAAACTTCGACGAGTTTGGCATGCAGTCCTCCACCCCTCGCAAGTCGGAGGACCGTCAGGCGGGCTACATGCTCATGCCGAGTCCGCTCACGCCCTCTCGCCGCGCCGCCCGCGAGTCCGGGCCGAAGATTGTCCATCTGGGTCCTGTGCGGCCGGTCTCACCCTCGGGAGAGCCTGGCGGTCGTCGGTCGTTTTCCCCTGGGAGCCGCCGGAGCAGTTTCGGAGGTCGCAGTGCCCTCGCCCTCGCCCGCGAGATGGTAGTCGAGTCCCCAGTGCTCGTGAGGATGACCGTGCGGCGGATACGCATCGCGCAAGCGATGCTCGGGTACCCGCTATTGCCGCTGGCGAGCGTGTCGTCGATGGACTCAACGGGTGAGATGGGCGAGTTCCCGGAGGCGGAGGGGCTGGTTCGGGCGTGGTCGCGGGCGGAGGCGCTCGAGGCGCTGGTGCAGGAGACGAAGGATCTCATCGACGAGTGGCGGGAGGACGATGACTTGGACATTGGGGAGGACAGTGGGATTCTCGTGGATATGGAGGAGCCGCGGAGTGGCCAGCCGTAGTCGGACTCGTCCAAGGCTTGTACAATGTTCGGATATCATCTACTAGAACTCTGTCGCACCACCATCTCACATCGCTATCGTTGCTGTACTATGTTCATCCAGTAGATACATGTATACCGTAGACCATCATGACTGATAACTTATACCAGTGCTAGCAAGTCTTAGTTTTGGTCGATGAAATTGGAGGGAACAAGGCTGTTTTTGTCGGATGGCCAAGGTGATCGCGTTGCTGGCGCACAAGCATAAGAGGCACACACTAAGCACATAGTATTCGCTGAATTCAGTCAGGCTGCGCGGCGATTTTACAGTGCTCATAGCAGTCTACTTAGTCTTTAAAGGCCCATCGTTCTTGACAAATGGAGGATCAATGACACGCAATGGCGTGAGTCGGCGGTGGGTGTATAGGATCGATAAAGGGTACGGGATGTACCTTGGGTTGAAATGTCTTGGGTAGGCATGGTGTGGCCTCATCTGCGCCTAGTCGATAGGAGCCGCAGGGACCTTGACAGAGACGCAGGCTGGAGTAATCACGATGCTCGGTACTGGGAGCATCGGAGGTGCATGGTGCTAGTCGCAACTCCCCTAGGCCTACTGAAGGGGGAGTTAGAATGGTCTCCTGCGAGACAGATCCTGGCACATACCACGAGAGTCGGACTGCATCCGATATAATGGTCTCATCGACGATGGAACACCGTGGTGTGCATCCTCCAGCCGCTTCTCCATACGATGGAACTCCGGATGGGTCCGACCTATGCCAGCCACTGGCAGGATGACGACTTGGCGGTCAGCGGCGCGAGTAGCTGGGATCACAAGGCCAAGTAGCGGAGTAACATAGCGAATGGGAGCATGTCGAGGCGATGAGATGGTGTGTGGGCACGGAAGCAGGGTCGCCTAGCCATACGACGCCGCCGGCTGCGCATGACGCAGTAGACGATGGTAGGCGAGCGGGAGCGGTGGATGCGGGATCTCCTTCCTGGCTGGGCCTGTCGGAGTCCACCCATGGAGGATGTTGAAGGGCCCGGGGAGAGGTTCAACGACGGTCGGTAGACCGTACGTCTTGGGCAGCGGGCGGAGCTGTACACAGCATGAGCCATTGGTTGAGTGGCATACGAGAGCTCACGTACCTGCAATATCGTGCTCCATACGCTCGCACGTTTGCGGTGACCCGTGCGACAGCAACCACAGTCTCTGACGACGCGGAACCCGAACTAAGACGGCCAAGGGCGGTTAGCATTGCGGGCTGGGCAGGGGCAGGCGTAGGAGCTAGACTCTACGTACGGGTGTCGAGTACAGGGTGGCCGGACGAGACACCAAGCCCAGACGTACACGCGAGCCGACGGAAGCCCCAGCCGTTGAGCGGGGTGGTCATGTCGTCGATAGGCTGCGGCTCGAGCCACAGCGACAGAGACTGCCTGCGCCGATGTGACCAGTAGTCAAGGTCGCGCAGCGGCGTATGAGCGGCGCAGTTGAGGTGGCGAACCGTGCGTGCTGCGGTGTACCTCCGGTAGCCGGGCCTACTGAGGGGAGAGTCAGAAACCCAATAGAGACTCGGCGTTGAGAGCGAGGACGAACGTACGTTCAGCACCTGCTGAGGTGTAACCGGCAGGTCTTGAGAAGTTTGTCTGTGAGAGAGACGAGTGGGATTGGTGGCGGGTGGTGCGGGTCCATGGAGACGAGTCAAGCGAGTGTCGAGTCGTCGGCGCAGTCGAGGACGTCCAGGAGTTCTTGGGGGATCTGAGAGAGGGCTGACATGGTTCCCCTCTTTTTATACCGCTCAGGATCCTGTGTCGCTAAAGCCGCCCCCGGGCCCTGCTTTGACTGCCCTATTGAGGTGGCGAAGCCCCTTTAGGAGGTGCGGGTCTATGCGACCGCATAGACCGTCAGCAGTCCCGGGACCCGCGCAGCAATGTCAAGCGTCCTCTACCCGGGACTCCCTGATTGTGATGAATGACATCTGAGAATTCTTATTGAAGTAGGGCTGAACACGGCGAGTGGACTTTAATGCTCGAAGGTCCCAGGCCAAGTGGCAAGCGCCATACCGTACGTGCCATTGTCTCAGAAGCAAAGTGCGCGGGCCCGAGGTCTGGTCACTGCGACTCAAAAAAAGGTGAGGATAGTTATAGGACCACCAAGCCATATCCTCCGAGCTTACCTCACTGATCCGGGTATAATCTTCCTCGACGGGTAGCGTGAGCTTACGAGGCACGAAACTCACCAAGCTGCCCGTTGACCCCCGACACGGCCCACGACGCGAGACAGCACATCGTACATCCAAGAATGAGTACTTGGGTATCATGATCACGTACGATACAACACAACATACCGCGGTGCGCCAACCGTGCATCGTGAACATAAATCCATAACAATGCAGTGCCAGACCAGCATCACGACGTCAATCCAGAGAACCTAACAAGGGACAACCAACCAGACCCGAGATGGGGTATCTCGAAAACCATAGATACAATGCCGTGCAAATAGGCGAGCCGGCACACTCAGACGAGGAGCGCACCGAGGGCCATCGCAGCACCCGCCCCAATCGCAGTCCACACGCCCCCGGCCCCAGCGAGCGCGCGGAGGCCCGCCGCGCCGTTGTTCACCGTCGTCTCGTTCGAGACGGCGACCTGGGGCGAGAACGCGGACGTGTTCTTGCCGTACACGTACGACTGCGCGTCGGACGGGTTGCTCTTCGAGTCCGCACAGGTGACCGAGACGGACTCGACGAGCGCGTAGAAGTGGCCCGCCGCCTTGTAGTCTGGGTCGTCCCAGTTGATGAGTCCGCCCGCCCAGTCGATCGTGCCCTGCCCGGAGGCGTTGATACCTGCGGGCCAGATACTGCGGGGGATGTCAGGAGAAATGAGGATGGCACAGTGCAAGGGGACGCACCTGAGCTGCACACGGGAGGGCGTGGACGGGTACCGGCTCACGCCGTCGTCGCCAGTGACGTCGGACCGCTTGAGCGTGCGGACGGTCTGCCCGTCGATGGCCCACGTCAGGGTGTCCTCCTGCCAGTCGATCTGTCGCGGAATGTCAGTCCGTCGCCGAATCAAACCGCGGGGAACCCTGGCGCACCGTGTAGTCGTGGTAGTTGCTGAACGTGTCCGTGAGGTTACCGTGGGTCTGCCCGACAGTCTTCTGGGCTGTTACGCGTTCATGCTCAACACGTAGCTAGTGACAAAGAGAAGGGCACTCACGGACGACGCCCTGCCAGAAGAAGTTGGACTGGCCCTCGGTCGTCTGGTCACCGGGGAACTCCCAGTCGATTTCGTCCTTGATGTCCGACATCGTGATGAATGCCGTCACGACACCGCCCCACTTGCCTGTCTTGACTGACCATCGCCAACATCAGCACCCAAGATGACGCGCATATAGGGAGAGTACATACGCCTGGCAGTGATCGTGCCGTAGTGGACGTAGCGGGTGGACGAGAGACGGGTTCCGCCGTTGTCCTCGGTAAGGATCATCGCGAGCTCGCCCGAGGTCGAGTTGATGATCGTGCCCGAGTTGACGACCCAGTCGTACTTGGTCGCGTTGCCGTCAAAGTACGTCGCGTTCGTCAGAATCCGCGAGGTGTCAGAGAAAGTGTGCTGTGTAGGACGAGAGTGAGTCAGCATCTAGCCGTAGAACGTCCATGGGCAGACCACAAGCAAGCAATGTGGTCTCAGAGTAGGCGTTACTCTGCACTGGCTATATGCGCGGGATATGTGAAAATGTCCAGATGACCACCGGATGCCTTCCGATTGGGCGACTGGCGAAGCGGCTGAGCTCGTCACCAGGGAATCATAGCACCTCTGTCAGGATATGCACCGCAAGTCCAGCCGATTAACCTCAGTGAAGGCGACAAAGGCCGCAATAAGACGACGAGTCGCGGGCCATGGTCGCACCTGGGCTCATCGCCGTGCATGAGAAACCTCGGCCACGTTCACTTCTCCCCAGTGATCGTTGGCTGCGTCTGAGCATGTGCCGAGCTGGCTGTGCTCTCCGCAGCATGCAGTGTGCAGGAAAAGTTGAAACAGCAACACAGGCAACCGCAGGGCATGCGCCAGTCGCGAAACCGCCTGAGAGGCCATTGAAAGCTTCGGCCGCTGTAGACTCGGGGGTGCCGCGGTTACGCTCGAGCGGTCTCGTCTGAGTAAGGTCCAGGCCTGTGGGTGTCCCACAAGACCGCCGTTTTGTCGAACCTGGCTATGCACCTCGTTAAACAGGCGAAGCGCAGCGATCTCGCCCATCCTCGCGCACAGCGCCATTGCAGTGTTCGAGCGGCGTCCTCGCGTAGGTGGCGGTGGCGGGAGCAATCGCAATGGGTAGACGAACTTGAAGTGCGCGACGGGAGACGACCCCCGGGGCCAAGGGATACAGATGCACGGGGAGTAGAACACCGAGGCAGAAAAGCACGTACGTTGGCACTTTGACAGACGGGCTCCGGCATGCAGGACGTCAGGGTGTTGGACGCGAGAGGGTTGCAACCGCCCAAGCAGAACTGCGCTGAATGTCAGTCCTGAATTCATCTTGACAGATTGTGTCTGGTGGGGAACACGTACGTCTCCAGTACCGCAGAAGCCGAATTCACCTAGCAAGCCGGGGGATTATGCGAGAAGCAGGGAAAGAAGAGCACGACACTCACTGCAGCAGGGCGCCGAGGCCGGGCACAGCGAAGTGGCATTACTGTGAATGCGAGGAGAGTTTGTATGTGTAGTTTGGCAACTCTCGAGAGGCGTACCATTGTGTTTGAGCAGACACGGCAGAGAAGGAGGCGAGAAGCGAGAGGACGAGGGGGATGGAGAGCTTGAAAGACATGGCGGAGAGTAGTAGAGACAGACGCAAGGAGCGAGCGTATACAAACGATCTGGAACGTGAAAGCCAGCAGCCCAGATGGAAGACGAGAGAGAGATGCGCACACAACCCGCCCGCCCTCGCGCCCACACCGGGCGCGACTCCCCGACAAGTTACAACGCAACCGGCATCCATTCACCGCCACGCGGCCACAGTCAAAATATATATATTGCCTACAAATGCATTAAGGGGGAATCGAACCCCCGGCGGGTCGATGGCAACGACCCAGGTTACCACTACCCCATTAATGCTTGAGACTGGGGTCAAAACAGCCAATATATCACGCTTACAGTCATGACCTCCGCTCTGCCGCTATGATATTGCAGTGGCCCACTCACAGTACTCATCCAATTACCTCGATGGCTCGTCTGAACTATGCAACGCGTGTGGCATTGAGAACACGCAGTACTCATGAGGTTAGAAGACGACTGTGCCTTTGCATTGATACGCTCACGGCCTCGCATGATCGGCAATCGCAGGTAGTCTTGAAGTACTGCCACTGGTACTTGCTAAGCTTGGCCCTATTACTGCTATGGTATACGGTGCTCCGGCAAAGGACACGTATAGTCGACAATGCAGCACTGACCAGCATTGTTTATTGACGATAGCGGCTGCGGAGCTGGACCCGGCCCAGGTTGTTTGTTGTGCAAAGCTCCGACCAAGGGCCCGCACTTCGTTTTTAAGAGCCCCGCATGGTGACCCGGTGAGCTTTGCGGATGGCCACAATAATAGAGAACTTGCGCTTGAAGCACCGACGTGTCTGCCCCGCCTGCGTATATAAACCTCCCAACTGCCTCTGCCCTCCCTCAGCTCACCTTCTTCTCTTCCTCCTCATCCAACCTCGCTAGTCAAACTTCGTTCTCGCCCTCGCCTCGCCCTCGCCCTCGCCACACACTTGTCCGGATGCGGTCTCCCTATGGCCGTAACCACCACACGACACTCTGCGCTCCGCGCGAGACCGATAAGCTATCCCCACTACCGACCGTCGGTAAGTGACCACCACCCGATTGTACACAGGGGAAATACCACTGACTGCAACGTCCCACCGACAGGACGTCAGTATCACCGACCAGTGTCACCCCACTGTCTATCCCGAAGACCATCTGCCACTCCGCAACATCCCTCGATACCTAGCCCCAGCATCCCATGTGGCTTCCAGATCTAGCAGCAACACGCCATCCGGGGTATCGTTCCCACTTCCATTCCCCAGGAATGATGGCGTTGGGAAAGAAGTGAGATTTTCCGGCTACTATCTCGGATGGTCCCCGCTAACAGGCCGCAGTCCGACGTGGACGAGGGGCACACCGGCACTGGACGGACGCCCCAAACAAGTATGAGCTCCTCTACCGCGGTAGTAGAGCACTCGCCCCCTACAACCACCACCACAGTGCTGACATCGGGAGAACCCAGTGAGTGATTCAACCTTAATCGATGATAGCGTGCACTGACGCGGGCTTTACTCGTAGGAGAGACCAGGGACATCGAGGCCGTCGTTCACTCATCACGGCCGCCCGGAGCAGTCCCATAGTCGCGACTGCGGTTGTACTAGACGGCGTGCTCTGGTGGAGTACCAAGTACCCCGGGCGGCCCATCATGGTTTGCAGCTCTTCTTCTGAGTCGCGCTGCTTTTCGCACTAGTCGCGACTGCGGTTGTATTAGACGGCGTGCTCTGGTGGAGTACCGAAAACGAGGGTCCTCGAGAGTTCTCCGCTTGCTCCGTAACTCGGGTACCAGTTCGACGCATCCATCGCTCGCACCTCCAGCAACAGGCCACTATGTAAAGCTTGAATTCCTACGTGTAATAAAATTGCGTTGGTATTCATTATAATTGCGTTGAGAGCTTCTTGATTAAGGGATCTCATCGTGACCGTAAGCGCGGCGGTGCTGGTATCTTCCGTCAAGGACCCGAACTCACAAGAGGATTCAGAAGAAGTGCAGCAGAACCAGACAGATATGTCTGAGTCGTCGTGTTTACCTTATGACTTTGATATATTACATAGAAACGAGGTGACAGGTCGCAAGAGGGGTCTATCGAGAGAAAGTCTGTGATAGTGTGCATATCCCAACCAGAAGAACTTCACCGAGTGTCAATGCATGCCATCCGCACATGTATGCGCGCAGCCGCACGTACAGAACATCCTATGGCGCGCAGCAACTCGGTGGTCTTCAAGCAAGACATATCACTTCTTCTGGGCCTGGAGGAACTCCTTCGAGAAGGGGTAGGTCGTATATCCCTTGGCCTCAAGCGGAGTGTACAAGGACCCTTCGTCCAGGTCGTTCAGGGGAATGTTCTCGCGCAGGCGGAACGGCAGATCGGGCTGTGGGACAAGCAACCGTCAGCTCACAACTCGGCAGATTGAGCGAACGACTGACATTGGCAGTGAAGGCACGAGCATAGCCGATGATCTGACCAGTCTCCGCAATTTTCAGTCCAGCTTCGCGATCGTATCCGCCGCAGGTGATGAGAGGGCGCGGAGCCCAGATGTCGTTGATGAAGTCGACTTGCTGCATACACAACAGCCGGGTCAACTGCGAGTCAGAGACACATGTCAGATGTTACTCGTTGCGCGTCACGTACCGACGGGTCCTTCGGACCTTCACCGCCAGGCGCACCGGGAGCGACGACGTGGATATAAGCCAGGTCCGGATGCTCCTCCTTGAGCTTGTTGACGAGGTAAGTGAACGTCGGAACCGGGTCGTCCTCGCGCATATCTGTTCACACATGAACCAGCATGTACCGGTTTCGAGAAGTACTGGGACTGACCTTGGTATCTGCTCCACGGACTGAGACGGATTGTGGTCTTCTTCGGACCTACGGCGGCAACGACCGCGTCGACAACCTCCAGCGCGAAGCGCGCTCGGTTGGCAATCGGACCACCATACTCGTCCGTGCGCTTGTTGGAGATGTCCTGGAGGAACTGATCGACGAGGTAGCCGTTGGCACCGTGGATTTCAACCCCGTCGAAGCCGGCCTCGATGGCGTTCTTGGCGGCGGCAGCGTACCAGCTGACGTACTCCTTGATCTCTGCAGAAGCGGAAGAGTAAGCATGTATACTGAGGTTCGAACGAGGACTGCGTCTCCTTACCATCTTTGGTCAGCTCCCGAGGGATGTCATTCGGACGATCGCTGAGCGGGATGGGAGATGACGATACGTAGGGGTAGTCCGGAGACTCCTTGTGAAGCAGGTCGGGGCGGGCAGCGCGTCCCAGAGCCCATAGCTGGGAGAAGATGAAGGATCCCTTGGCGTGAACGGCGTCCGTAACCTATAGCAATGTGATTAGTACTGGTCTCTTCGAAAAACAGTAAGTGAGGCTACCTTCTTCCAACCAGCAATCTGCTCCTTGTTCCAGATACCAGGTGCATGGGGCATCCCGCCGGCCTGAGGCGCGATGAACGTTGCCTCGGTAATGAGGAGCGTACCGGAATGCTGGCGCGCTGAGAATAGAACTCGATGCTGAGGTCCGTGGGGATGTGCTCCGCAGAGTTGCGGAGGCGTGTCTGAGGAGCCAGGACGACGCGGTGGAGGAGCTTGATGTCTCCAACCTGAATGGGCTGGAAGAGGGCGGGGACGGCAGTGGAAGACATCGTTCTATGTCCGGACTGGGAGTGGGACAGAGCTACCATGTTACTGTGGTAGCTCAAGGACTGCAAGGAGTAGTTGTCCTCTTATACGTCTTGCATGTTGAAAGTCGCCATGCATGGAGTTGAGTGGCTGGCTGACGATGTAGTCTGAAGTGAGCGTATCCGGGCCGGACTGGTGTGTAGCGACAAAGCACGCAAGAAAACCGGCATGTCAGGGAAAGGGCGCGAGAGGTTGATACTGAATGGGGCTCAGGAAGTGCAATCGCGACACAAGGGCTGTTTGACGGAGGCGCTATAGTCGGTAAGCGCACCTGCTTGCATCCGCGAGGGAGACAAGGTACGCAGGAAGAACGGCGTGCTAGGGAAAATGAACGACGAAATGATGCTAAATGGGGCTTTGAGTACTGCAGATGCGACAGATCAGCGATAACCACCTCACCTGTAGTACCAACCGCTGGCGAGCGCAAGGCCGCCGGACGCTGTGATTGCTAAGGATCCGATCAAAGACTTTACCAAGCCGGCGTGGACGCCTTCCCAGCCAACGTTCTTACCGTTTACGTCCTTGGCCTGTTCAGGTTTGACGTTGTTCAGGGTCGTGGGACATACCCATATATTCAGGCATCGACGCTCGTACAACTTCACGTCCATCACCCAGGCCGCTTTGAGCCAAAGCTTTCATAACGCTACGTGGGAATTGAGAGAAGCTGTTCAGCTGCGTCGAAATGGAGCTGCTGCAGCGCAGCAACCGATGGGTCGGTATGGGCGAATCGCAGGAGTTGGTGGTTTGCACCTCGAAGGCCGTCAGGAGGGCGGAGAAGATTAAAGCATTTGGGCGCATGGACGAGCCTGGGAACTTACGTGTATAAGCAGTATGCCCATCTCGTCTTCCCATGCGCAAGAGCTTAGAAGTCCACATAACCAGTCTTGAGTCTTCGCGAGCTCCAGTAGGCAGTACTCACTCGCTGTCAGCACTTGCGATCTTTCTTCAGAGTACCTGCGCATCTGAAGGTCAGATGACAACGACGAGAGCGGTGATTCACATACCCTGTAGGCAGGTTTTACAGCCGGATAGTGGAGTTTGCTCAGTCCACTACAAGCTTGCGCAGATACTCCTCGTAAGTTGGACATCATACCACGTACCGTTCCCGCATAGTGCCTCCCTTCTCACAGCGCGTGCGGCACCCTCGATATGACATCGAGATACCGGGTCACCACACATCGGGTCATGCGCGATACAAAAGCGAATGCATTGTTCCAGTGATGAGCAGAAGCATGCATGATCCATGTACAAAACGCAGCGAAGAAGCAAAAGAAAGGATATTATAGTGGTGTCCACTGTCTGAAGTGCGGATCCTGCGGAAGTAACTCAAAATGCGAAAGTCTCAATGTGGAGACAGAAACCTTACCTGAATCGAATAAACGGCGAATACAATACGAAGTGAGAGGAGAGGCCGAGGCATGAACACTTGCAGAAGGGTATCGAGGATGACGGGTATCGCTTGCCGTGTGGGCGGTTCGAAGGTTTGAAGGGATCAAGCAACGAAAGACGAGCGCATGATGGGCGAAGAGGGCGTGGAGAACCGATGCGTCGACGAGTAGGCGAAGTGACCAGGTGCTTCATAACGCGGGCTGTGGAAGTATTTAGTACTCTATCCGAACGTGGTATGACAGCATGCTACGTACCTCGTCGGAGCGGAACTGGGCCGGACGCCGGCGAGAGGAACATACAACAGAGGCGTCCCATAGGGAGTCAAGGATCGAGGGTCGACAGCCAGCAGACCACCCTTGGACAGCGCAGCCAGACCAGCCGGTGAGAAGCCAGTACCAGGATAGACCGGAGTGACCGAAGTGAGAACTGTGTTCGGAGCAAGTCCAGTCTGCACGACGAAAGGAGGCGCATGGGGGTTGAGCCCGCCTTTGCCGTCCGTGTCGTTCAAGGAGGGTGCGACATTGACGAATTCGACGCTGATGGGGGTCTCGGAGTAGGCTTGACCATGCAGCGCCTGGGCGGCATCAGAAGCTTGAGCGGACGATCCGTATTCGACTATAGCGGAGACGTGATTGCGGTCGCCGGGGGCAGGCGGTAGAAGCTCGAGTTTCTTCACGTCGCCGTACGGTCCGAGAAGAGGATGGAGGTCTGACAACTGAGAAAACAAGACAGCGGGAAGGTTCTTCACAAGCAGGGCAGGCGACTGGGCAGCAAAGCTGGCGGACGGAGGACATTCAATCGGAGGCGTGACAACAATAGACGCTTGCAGTGGAGGGAGCGCTGGGCTGATCGTCTTGATGTCGAACGATGCAGGAGAAGGAGACGGAGACGAGTTGGACAGCACGGTTGCGCGGTCGCCGCCGTCAAGGAAGCCTGACAGAGGATGAGGATGCGTCAAACGGGTCAAGAAGGATCCTACCTTCAGATCGTTGGACTACCGCCCATGAGACATCGATGATATGGCCCCTAGCGAGGGTGCGTCAGAAAACACGCGTAATGCGCCGCGGCGTACGTACTTGATGTCCTTGCGGTTCAAACCATCCATGGCAGCTTTGGCTTCGTGATGCTGATTCATGACGACGAAGCCACGGCGTCTGGAAGCATTGTCTACGGTAGCAAGGATGACGGCGTGGGCGACAGTACCGAAACGCGAGAAAATTTCAGCAAACTCGGCTCTTTGAGACCAGTTGTCAGCTTTGACAAGATGCATATATGCGAGGAACGCACTTCGTGAGGTCAAACGGCAGTCCAAGCACGTATAGGTTGCGGCGGGTATCTGGCTGTCTTCCAGTTTTTGAAGCACGAGGAACGTCCGGCACAGGCGCAATGTTGACGGCACTGGTGTCTGGTTGGGGCACGATGGGACGACTCAATGGAATGAAGATACTTACAGAGGACTACCATCGACGTTGTACCCAGACATACACAATGCTTTCCTAGTAGTGCAACTGTCAGTCACACGAAAGGGGCGCATACAGTCACCGACACTCACTTCGCGGCATCTTGCGTAGAGAACGACAACGCAAAGTATCTGCGTCCTGCCTGGTACGCTTCCTCGCACTTGGTGATGTCACCTGCCAATCGAATGTGCGGTCAGTACGTCAACCAAGACGACATGCAAGCATGGGGACGGAACCTATGAGACTGTTGAACAGGTCAAACACCTCGCGCTTCGATACTGCAGAAAACATCGTCAGCGTTCACCGACGATAGAAGCGACTTTGGCGGGACGCACCTCCATCGGGGACGTTGGTGACGTGCACAGAGAAGGCGTCACGATTGAACTTGAACATAGGATTCGGCGTCGGTGACATCTTTTGGAAGCTCATGAATGATCAAGGAAAACGACGACGGTATGGGTCAACTATAGGGTACGCTTGACTGACAAGAAACAAGAAAAACAGCAAGGCGGGAAGGAGAACAAAGAGGTTGGAGGAAGAGGAACGTCCGGCGACAGCCGACTCGTCCCCGCTGGTTTTGGCAGAGGTGAATTCCCACGCCACCGACGCGTCCTCTACGCGTTGCGGCAAGCGGCGGCGCGCTCTCCGCTCAACTCAACCACTTCTTCCATTGACTCTAACCGAGGTCCACCTAACTCACCTTCAAAGTTTTTGTAGCATCTTCAGAGGCCTGATAGACCTCAACCCTCGGTGCAAACACTGGTAGTTTTCCTTCCCCCATCGCGAAACAAGATCTGAAGGTGAGGACCTCCCGACTCGGACATGACGCGAGGCAAAAGCTTAGTCTCCCTCCTTACATGCCGCTCATACTGATGACTTTCTATGAGGGTGTTTTGTGCGTACTGTTACGCTTGAGCTGCTTGTTATAAGTGCCTAGTCTCCTCTGTGGAGGCCGTTCTCTCAGAAGACACGAGGCGCCCATGGCGGGGAGACGAGGACATGTCCACTTCAAGTTGAGGGGTGCTAGAACGACGGGTTCAACCACCATGTACATGCCAGCAGGCTCATATAGTATACTTTTTTGAGCAGGAGCCGCACACTAGTTGTCAATGGCTGTCTCATTGACACTGAGCCTCTCCGCTGATACAACATTCTTCCATTCTGCGCCTCTCCGCTTACACCGAAGCTAACCAATCTCCATCTTAGGAATTATACTCTTACTGTGCGCTAGCCATGTCGGGGAGACAGCTGTCCACCTTATCTCTCCCTCTCTCCACTCTGTCCGCGCTTGCAAGTGCCGGCTACGAAACCGTCCGCGACCTGACCAGCTCAACACCCGAGCAACTCTCCAAAGGTCCGTTCCTCACCTCTTATCCGATGGCCCGCAAACCTACTTGCTGTGCGCCCAAATCCAGACCTGAACCTACCGCTCCCGGCTTCTCAGGCCGTCTTCTCGGCTACCCGCGCGTCGGCCGCACTTCCCCTGACCCAATCCGCGGCCGCGATGATGGGTGCCACGAAACGCTACTCCACTGCGTGTGCGCCTCTGGACAAACTCCTGGGTGGCGGCCTCAGACGTGGCTCGGTCCTCGAGCTCATGGGGCCCGCGGGCTGCGGGAAGGAGCAGCTTGCCGCGAACGCAGTGAAGCCCTTTGTCGAGGCCAACCAGGAGGTGCTCTTCGTCGGTACGTCGTCGGATCGCACTGGCTCCCAACTTAACTTGTCTGACATTCCAGCCACTTGGCAGACATGCAGAACATGACACCGCCCGCCACCATCAAGAGAATCCTGACCGGTGCGCCTGCTGCTATTCAATGGCCCATCTGCGCCATCTTGGACAAGATTAACACCTTCGTTTCTCCAGCGAGTCCCACGGCACAGGCCGACGGACTAGATCTCGTCCATTACCAAACATTACATACAGCGACAGAGTTCGTCGTCTTCCTGAGGAACCTGTGCGACTATCTGAAGGCGCATTCGAACGTGAGTTTCCTATGCAAGTATCGCCGCGGAAATAGCATCCTGACCCGTCTTCCTGTATACGCCCGAAATTTTCGCGGGTCGGTGCTTCTCTCCCAGATCGCACTGCTGGTGCTGAACTCTCTCGAGTTCCCATTGCAATCTCTGGTGAACTACAAAGACCGCAGCGACATGATGGACATCCTGAAGGAGACACTGGCCAGGGCGTGCCAGGACATGAACCTAATTGTACGTAACGACCACTATTCCTTGCGAGAACCCCCGATCGTATCAGAAGACGCTGAAAATAAACTTACGCCTGGGCCAGGTCATTATCACAAGCCACCTCCACTCTAAGCAGGTCTCCGGGACGGAGAGCCCGAGCAAATGGATCATGATACCAGCCTACCGTATGTCGCGACGCCTGTCTGACAACCTCTGACAGCTCGTGCTGAATGCGAATCCTCCAGATGACAACCAGCTGCCCAAAGGACGAACATACAGGGTACTGATCGTGCCGCAGTGGAAGACATCGGGGTCAGTATGCACCTGTACACGCGGGTGTGTATGCACCTGCGCACGCACGATGCAGCAGCGCTGACTGTGGCCCTCCAGAGTCATGCGTCTCTTGTTCTCCCCTACGCACGTGCCGAACCGCCCTGTGCCAGAAGAACGATACGAGAAGGTGCGCCCGCGCGTGCTCGTCACAAACTGCCGCTTGCATGTGCCTGCTCACGATCGTGCGTCCGCACACCAATGGCAGACCGGTGGCCTGATCCAGTAGCCCTCCCAGCGTGCACCTGAACCTACGCTGCTGCGCCGCGGGTGCAAGCGGCACGACACCAAGACTCCTCGTCCGTGGCCACACACACACACGGCCTCGCATTCCGCTCGTCTTCCCTTGCCCTCACGCCCATGCCTGCCTGCGCACGCCACAATCGATATGTCGTGCCCCGCCGGACATTCCTCGGTATGCTGTACGTGGTTCTCATCTTCGCGCTTCTTGATAGCAAAGCGGGCGTGGCAGCGCCTGCCCCGAACGGATGCATGCATTGGAGTGCTGCATTTAGGATACGATCCCATCTGGCCCTACGATTACGTCCACCTTCCAATCCGTCTCTCCGACCGGGACCTGTCCCGCCTCGAGGATTTGCTCGCGTAATGCAACCGCGACTGCACAGGGGAGGGAGGAGGTTATGCCCACGATCAGCAACTGTCCACACCACGTCGATGATAGATAGATGGGTAGATGGTGCGATTTGGGAATTCACCTAGTCTCGGCCGCAATTGCTGTCTGCCTTGCACCATCGCGGAGTACGACGCGAGGAAGCGGTCGTAGTAGCCCTTGCCGTACCCCAGGCGCGATAATGATCGATCAAACGCGACTCCTGCAGCCAGCGTGCATCACGTCATGCCATGCCATGCCATCGCGAGTCAAGAGTCAGCCAGCGTAGAAAAGCCCAGCAGGAAACATCGGTGGGAAGATCGCCTTTGCGTGGGGGCGGGGATAGTGCGATGGGAAAACGCGGGACTGCGGGGCGGCACCACGCACCTGGCATCACGATCAAATCGAGCGGTTCGCTGCTGCCGCTTAACGCTTCACGCAGTACGCCGAGAAGCACGACCCAAGAAAAAACAGGAAGGAGGGAGATTCAGCGGCTGCTCCGGGCGAAACGGATAGCGGCGGAGTGCTACTGACCGGTGGGCCGCTGCCGCCCCATGTACGCTGCATCGGGTTCCCTGATACCCCACAGCCCTCTGGGCAGCGCACGCAGGTCGTCTTCGCCAAAAATGCGGAAAAAGTCCATGATGCCGCGGTCCTTATCGGTCGTCTTGGGCACGTGAGGTTCTTCCCTGCGTGTTCCGCCTCAAACCGTGAGTACGCAAAATGATGCGAGCGGACAATGCATAACGACATTTCAGCGCACCTGAGGCAAGGATAGCAGACACGACAGCCGAGGTGTCTACTTCTCCCGTGGGCATGCTCAGGAAACAGCTGATGTTCTTGCTCTGCTGGAATTCCGGAAGCGCGAGGAGCGTACGCGTTATCTGGTGCGCTGAGGTAAAAGGGTGAATGACTAATGCGTCCGCAGATGCCATCGGAGAAATCGTGCCCACATTGTGCCTGTATCTCGTCCGTAGAGAGGTTAGCGAGAAGACCTCGCATGGTCTTGCGCAATGCGACTTTCTGACTTCTGAGGGTGGTAGCCATTGTCCTGGGAGGTATTAGCGTTAGTTCGATGATGTAAAGATACCAACAAGTGACGTATTGGAGAGAAGATGGGGTTCGACGCATATCTTTCGATGCATTATCAAAGGAGTATTCGTTACCACAGCACGACCTGACACAAATATTTCCCACGTACTCAGCTAACGCATCATGGCTCTTACGGAGGGCGTATACACGACGACTTGCGCTAAACGATGTCCCAATGTATATCATTGCTTGAAGAAGCCCGTAAGTCGCGGAGACGGCTGCAGGAAGCGGACAAGATGCATATACGAGAAGTTTATTCACGAGCGGTGAGTGCGAGTGGGAGACCCAGATTGCACGAAGTCTCCGCCTTGTTCGCAACGCATGAAGATGCACGCAAAGGCCGGCCGCTAGAGTGCTGCTTGCAGGACCATGTACCGTGCTGAGAGATCGTCGAGCAGCATGCCCCCATGGAACAACCTTGCGGCCACAGCGACACCGTCTTCGAGCGACTCGAAATGCGCCACATACCTGCCCAGGATGTGCGCATCCACACACATGCCAACCACATGCTGTGAGGGCGAGGCAACGTTCGTACGCACTGGATGATCCTCTATCGGGGCAGCTTTGACGTATAGCTCTCCCAGTCCTTGGAAGAGAATATGCACAAGAAACAACCCCTTCGACCGGCCGTCCGTGTAGCATGCTCAAAAAATCCAGATGCATCCTTTCCAGTTCTTTGAAATGGAGAGAGTATTTTTCGTCCGCCATAGAGTCGCTAAAAAGCGAAAACAAGGTGGTGGCAAGCAATGAATCAACCTCTTTCACTGTAAACCCCCATGTGATATCGTTCATGCTCATGACACTTGAAAAAGAAAACACCTCGTTCCGGGGTCCATGGAGAATGGATGATCATCCTCAACCTGACAGACCCTGACGCATCGCACTGAGACGATCCCTCAGCAGTGATAGCCAGTGAGTGATTCTAGCTGCCACGGCGGAAAGCCGGCCGCGCCATGCATGCTGCCCCCTCAAGACACACGACACCTCGAGTGAGGCTCACCTGTACGAATTTCAAACCGACATAGCACGCACAGCGCGTCCGGTCTTCGGGAGTGCGCGTAGCCACCAAGCAGTTGGCGACGAACCTGCGAAAAGAGAATTCGGTGCGACATCAACCGCCCGCGCACTATCAACGTCTTCCATCTCGCACGACAGGTCGCGCAACCCACCTGGATGACTTCAAGAAGATGGGCCGTCGAAACCGATAGCCTGGCCAGAAGGATCGAGGGTGGTTGAACGAGAAAACAAGCAGATCTCTCGCTCCACGATGTCACGATCAAGGCCGATCGTCACAGTCACGGTGGCGCCGTTGGCCGTTGTGTGCCTGTTGTGTTGTCCGCAAACCGCCAGGCGCTATCGCTTACCCTCACCTTACGTGTGGCCACGAAGGCTGCCAGCACTAGCACCGGTGAAGCACAAGGCCAGGGAACCCCATCGTATCCTATCTGCACGCCCGAGGGGAAGAAACTCGGTCGGTCGGACCATCGCGGTTCGCGACAAGCCCCAGAACACTCGCACCCAGCCATCCGAGTCCCGCCCCTTGGGCCCGGCACCCTCGCGACCGAAATCCCACCGTAGTGAGTTTAGCCTTTGTCCCCGCGCCCTCGGGCCAGATCGCCCATCTGCAGACGGAGCTGGTGGCAGGCGTAAAGCCTCCGAGGCAGTCTGCAGATAGGCGGACTCGGACTGGCGGAGTCCCGATTTCCCCCACCACACACGCGTCGTGGCTTCTCGCACGCACTGGGCTGATGACTGATGACTGATCACTCTGCCTTCCCTCTTGCTATCGCCAGCCACTCAGCACCAGGTAGGTATTGCCAGCTTGGGCAGCCAGCATGCGCAAGACGGGCGTGCCGTCCCTGCACTCCGACTCCGAGCTATCCGCATCCGAGCCCAGCAGGGCCATGGGACCCGCTGCGCGTGCAGATGCACGTCCGGAGTCCGACACGGGCACCGACGCTGGCACGGGCACGGGCACGGGCACGGGCACGAGAGTCGGGTCGGACGCAGGCTCAGGCTCGGAGGCGTTCGCGTTCGTATCCACGTCCGAGAGGGAGCAGCCCACCTCCCCGACCTCGCCTCTCGCGCCGTACCCGCCCCTCCACCCGGCGACTCCCGCAGCCGCGCCCCCGAGTTCTACGGCTTCGTCGCGTGGACGTCGACGTACCTGCTCTTCGTGCTCTACCTCCTCTGGGCCTTCCTCCCGGACGAGCTTATCCTCGCTCTGGGCGTGGCATGGTACCCGAACCGGTGCGTGGGCACTCCAGCGTTTTCCAGCTCACGTCCGCTCACGCATGGCCGTTCATCCCCGCCTGGACTCGGACGCCACCCGCGCATCGCGTATCGTACGCGCAACGCCAATCGAACGATCCACACCCGTCCTCTCTTTGTCTCTGTGGTTTCGTGGGGTTTTTTCTTTCTTCCTGCTGACTCGTTTGTGCCGCCACAGAGAATGGTCGCTCCTGATCCCGGCATACGGGATGGTCCTCGTGCTGCTCACCTACTTCACCTACTTCGCCCTCGCCCTTGCCGGCACGCCCGCCTTCTCCGACATGCGCACGATAACGGGTGAGTCTCGTGTCTCCGTTCGACCTTCCTCTATGTAGTAGCCACTCCGCCTCGCATGATCGTTTTTTTCTCCGCTTCGCATTCCTCACCGCCTTCCCACATCCTCCGCATCACACCATATTGCAGCTGCGCGTCCCAGCGAGCCAGTCAGCCAGCCGCGGGACCCCAACACAACTCCCGACTCCCAGCTCCCATCTCTCCCAGCTCTTTGGCCCTGGCAACACAATCCATCGAGTGCTAACTTGAACACGCCTGGGAACGCTTCTTGCGCCACAGATTCCAAGGCGCATCTTCCTCCTGCCGCTGATGATACCGATTCCGCGTCCGAGCCTCCCGCATCTATTTCCGACCGCAACCGCAACCGCAGGCGCGAACCCAGCAGCCACAAGCGCGGCCCTCCCTCCCAGCCCAGCCCAGCCCCAGCGCAAAAGCGAAAGCGAAAGCAAAAGCAGAAACAAACACAACCCGTACCTCGCGCACGCCAGCCCGGACGCCATCCCCGAGCTGTACGATATCCCGCTCGGGCTCGTTAACCGCGTCATCTTCGGCCCACGGCGGCGGCGGGCCCCCACCGCGAGCACCAGCGACGAACGCACGAGCAGCGAGCGCACAAAGTAGCGAGCTTTAATGCACGATGCGACTGCGACTGCGACTGCGACTGCGCACGGTGACGGGCTCGGTGGCCGAGGCCCCAGCGGCAAGATCGAAGGGAAGGAGTCAGGACATCAACTGCCGTGACATGTCCAGTTGCAGAAACCCGCAGTCCACAGCAGGATCACTGGTAGGGGAAGGGGAAGAGATGGAGAGATGGAGGACGCGATAACGAGCGGCTGCAGGGCTGGCGAGGGCCTTCTGGCTCTGGCACGACGATAGGGTTTGATACGGGAGGGGAGGGGAGTGTTGCTGTATGGCGTATGGCGGTTATGACGTGCCCATGAGGCAGGCGTTTCTCTCGCCCGCGCGGTTCTAATTGCGCGTTCTGCCAACGCGAAGTGCTTGAGAGTACTGTTCTCGAGAACGGGAAGTACAGACCACTACTGACAGCGAGCCACCGTGGCCATGCGCACAGTGCGTACGCGTATAGGCTAATCTGGCCTGGGACACTTCCTGTTCCCGTTTCCTCACACTCTCACACTCTCAGGCCTCAGGCTCCCTTGCGGCCGCACCCTCCGGGTCGCGAACTCGCGAGCACGCAACCGCACCGGTCGGCTTCGGCTTCGAGCCACAGGCCACTGGCCACACTTGGTGAGTGAGTGAGAGGCGATGGGTCAAGGTTGCGCAGCGTACGTACAGGGCCGACGTCCGAGTCCGCTATCCGTGGCAAGAGCGGTATCTGCGCCCGTATCGCGAACAGCACAGCCGTACGTGTCTCTGCGTCGACGTCCGTGAAGTTGGAGCTCGCAACTCGCACTCGCACCAAGTACGCCGCTGCAATGTCGGATGATCACGACACCGCCGCAGCCACGCACCGTACACACCGCCGGCTTGCAGCGGGCTTCGACGCGCATGCAATGGGCACAACTCGGCGCAGACAGGGAGAGGGGCTATGGAAACATGTAGGGTGCGATTGATTAAGACTCTAGGACGACAAAATGCGCATGCGGAGACGCGGATACGTAGTATGGTATGCGGTGTACTCTGTACAGACAGACGGGCGTTGTGCGATGTGCGATGTGACAATTGGCTATTGGTACAGGATCGTGATGCCGCGCCGGGCCAGTCTCAAGCGGGATAGGTCTCAAGCATACTACTATTCAAGCTACATGGTATACGAGTACGGACGGGTACGGGTAGCACTGCGGGGTAAGGGGAGGGGGAGGGGACGCGGGCGTGGGCGAGGGCGAGGCGACAACGCGCCGGGGGGCTGTATCGATGGAGTGGGCGGACGGCGATGGGCGATGGATGGGATGGGATGGGAGATGGCAGGGGGGATAGGGAGAGGGATATGAATCCGACAGGGGGACAGGACAAGAAGCACGGGGCCAATTGCGATAGTACAGCTGGTGCAGGCGGGGGGTGACGCGGGGCCCTTCTTCGCAAGATCGTGTCGTGTTCGTGGTCATGGAGGCGGTTGTGGGGTGGGCATCGAGGTACGTGTGGCCGGCGCACACGCAGCAGCCCTCCCGTCGACATCCGCCGTGTGGCAGTACGCATGCGGTCGATCGTGAGTGTAATAAGGAATAGAGCAAGCAAGCAGAGCAACACGAGGCAGACAGCGCAGCGTAGATGGCGACAGATGGGCGGAAGCGGGGAGGGCAGGCGAGGATGGGCGGGGGCGCAAGAAAGAAGACGGAGACGGCGGCGGCCGCGACGGGCTCGGCTCGAACCAAGAAGCCCTTCGTCCGCGGGCGCCTCGTGCTCAGAAACTGGTCGGGGACGCGATCGCTGGCCCAGGCAGCGAGCGCCACTGCAGATCGCGCGCGGTGAGCACACGCAGCCGGGCTAAGAGGGGGAGCACGCTTACCTGGCTCGAGATGTACGGCGCGCTCTCGGTGGGCTCGTACGAATTCCGCTCCTCGTACGCCTCCTCGCCCCACGACGGACTCGACGGCGTCACCGGCGGCAGCGGCAGCGGCAGCAGCGGGCACGACGCCTGGTAGTACTCGTCCTCCGAGTCGCTCGCCGCGTCCCCCCGCAGGTAGTCCACGTTCGTGCGTGTCGACAGGCTCGGCGGCACCCACCGCAGCTTCGACGGCAGCTTGCCCGCCTCGTGCACATCGGAGACGAGCGGCGTGTCGAACCCGACCGTGAACTGCGAGGGCGACGTGCTCCCGTGCTCCGACGTCGGGAAGATCCCGTGCGTGCGCAGGTGCCGTTTCGCATTCGAGCGCACCGCGAAGCTCTTCGTGCACGTCGGTATCGGGCACTTGAATGCTACAGAATATCATCAGCACACTTGTTGCCAGTCAGCCCGAGACCGCACTCACGTTTCGCGCCCGAATGCGAGTTCATGTGCGTCGCCAGCCCGCTCGGTCTGGGGAACAGCTTGAGGCATATCGTGCACTGGTGCATCTTCGACTTCTTCTGCGGCGGCCGCTGCGTGCGCTCGTGCCCGCCCTCCGACGGCGTGACCGGCGAGTGGTCGTGGTCCGCCGCCGGATCCGGACTGCGCGCAGCCTGGCGCGCCGCGTCCTCGAGGCCCACGTACGCCCCGCTGCCGCCGTCGACGGGCGCGCGCCCCCACTCCCTGCTGCCCCCCGCTGCGTGCTCAAAGTCGCGCTCCTCGCTCGCGTGCGCGGAGCGGTACGGCACGCGCTGCACCTCGGACGCGGCGGACGGGAGGCTGCTCTCCGAGTCGTCGTCGTAGTCGCCCTCGTCGAACACGAGCCCCGGGACCGAGGACGGGCTGATCGGGTCCGGCACCGAGTCCATCGAGTCGCGCCGCATCGGGATCGGGTACGGCGCCGAGCGCGGCGAGTGCACGTCGATCAGGGACGCGCCGTCGGGCGAGAGGTGCGGGTAAGGCGACGTCGGCGACGACGCGAGCGCGAACGCGTGTTGGTGTTGGTGGTGGGCGTGTGCGTGTGCGTGTGCGTGTGCGTGTGCGTGGTTGTGCGGCGCAGGGTTGTAGGACGCGGGCGAGCCGCCGACCGCGGCGGGGAAGCGTGCTGGCGCGCCCGGGCTGTACAGGTGCTCGCCCCGGGCGGGGAGGTACTGCTCGGGCATGCTGAAGCTCGTGCGGCGCTCGGGCATGCTCTGCTGCACGCCGCGGTAGCCGGTGCGCGTGAGGCTGTGGGAGTCGAGTGCGTTCTGCAGCTCCTCGGCGGGCGTGGCGGACGCGGGCGAGTACGTGCCCTGGTACGGGAGCGGGGGCGCGGCGAAGGGGACGGCGTACATGTTCGCGTAGGCGGCGTCGTGGAGGAGGGTGCGCTGGGAAGACTCGGGGTAACCTACCATCTGGGACTCGGGGCCGCCCGAGTAGAAGCTGGGGTGCGCCGGGGTGCGCTCGGGGTGGTGGGCGTAGCTGGGCTGCACGCTGAGCATCCACGGCTGCTGGCGGGCCTGGAACGCGGTGGAGAGCGGCTCGAGGCCGGGCTGGGGGTGGGCGAGGTAGTAGGGGGCATTGGCGTGCTGGAATCTATGGAGGCTGCTCGGGTCGTGGCCGTCGAGCTGTGCGTGGTTCGACATGGGCGAGGAATGTGCGGGCCAGGCGCCGGGCGTGTGCGGGGGCGCAGGCGGGGCTGGATCGGGACGCGGGGCGCGGGGCTCAGCGAGGCAGGCACGGTGCTCTGCGGGGAGGACTGGGACTGGCGGGGGCGGAGGTGGCTGTTGGCTGGGACGGAGGAGGATGTTATATGGGAGGCGAGGGGTTAGGCTCTGAAACGGAGAAGACTGACATCTCTGGGACATGGCTCTCTGCGCGTTTGCACCGTCGCAGGCGAGAAAGCACGGACACGAGACGTGCCTGTCTGCCATCGCCAGCCGCCCGCTGCCGGGTGTCCCCGCTGAGGAATCATCGAGGCTCGTGGGATCGCCCAGGTGCATATCCATATCCCTCCCCGCGCACAAAATACATCCCCAGCCCATATCGGACACATTCACGCTGCATCCACTCCCGGGCCACCCACCTGCCCCTCTCGTCCATCGGCCCCAATCACGCCTGCCCAGATGCGATCCTGTTCAGCATCTCGCTAGCCTCCTGCTGCGCACTCCCCGACGCCCGCTGCTGCCAGCAGATCCGCTCTCCCCGCCGGCGCTCCCGAGCAGCAACCCTCCTCTGCCCCGGGTCGCACAGGCGCCCACACCGCTCTCAGCTCAGATTAGCTCCTGCTGCTGCCGCCGCCTCGACGGCCGCCCTGCGCAGTGCGCACCCGACCCTGCTGCACCCGTGCGTGCGACAAGCACCAACAGTCAGCCAAGAAGCTTCGCAGACAACGAACATGTCGGCGTACCGCACTGCCCCCGCCCACCTCCCTGCCAATCCTCGCCGCCTCCTGGGCGTCTCCGAACCTACGTTGATCGTGTACGTGTTCGAGGTCCCCTCGGCCAAACTCCAATTGCTTCCACACCTGCCCAGGGTCCGAGTCTTGTCCGAAACGCGCAGTGGCATCTCCGTGCAATTAATCGTTGCCGCTGCCTGTGTGATACCAAACTCTGTCCACACGTTAGCTCTTGTCAGCCCAACCGTCAGAAAAAACGTACCAAGTTCCGACCTGAAACCACGAACAATCCTCGGCGTTTCGTCCGCCGCGACCTCGCCCGTGCGGCACGCTCCAGGCATCGACGTTCTGGATCCCCGGAAGGTGGGGGAACCGAACCCCCCCAGAGATCTCTGTTGAGTAAGTACCCACAAACCGCAAATCCGGGCCCCGCACAAGGACGCAGGCGAGGACGACCCACCTGTCTGGAGACTTTGCCCCCCCGCGCGCTCGTCCGTGCTCGATCGGTGCGTGTCATGAGTCATGAGACGGGGGTCCATAATCGATATGCAAGGAAAGCCATAAACAACGAAAGCACTGCGATTGCGCACCAGCGTCCACCCGTCCGTCCATTCGTCCATCCGTGTGCTGCGATAGAGCACGCTCGGGCGCACGTCGCCCACGATCCCATCCGATCCTTCCTCGAGTCTTCCAGAGAGCCGTCGTTGTGTCTGCGTTTACGTACGCCCGTTCGCAGCGTTTTCCCGAGCGTACGCTTCTCGCTTCTGTCAACTGTGGCACAGATCTTCATCTGCATGCAGGCGTCCACCTGCCGGGGACGCAATTCAATAAAACGCGCGCAGGCGCGCAACGTCGTATGAGGTCACCCTGTCCACACAACTACGCGCAAGATACGCGCAGGCAGCCCAGATCTCGCTCACCTGAACTGCTCGAGCCTATTCCTCGTCAATTCCGCCGTACTCCTTCCCTCTCCTCTCCTCTCCCTGAGGCGTCTCCGCCCCGCGCCCGGCCCGCGAGCCAGAACCAGAGTTGGTGGTACTGCTGCGAGAGCCAGGTCCCCCCGAGGTTGCCCCGGAGCGTGGTTGGCCGCCAGCTTTGGGAGTAACCTTGACGTCTTCGACCGTGGTGAATATCAGGCTCCTCCTTCCCGTCGCGCGTAGATCCTCCTGTGCGAATCCTCTCCGTTTCGAGGCTTGCGGGGCAGAATACGGCCGCTGGGCATCCCGTGGGGGCCGCTGCCGGCCGTCCGGTGTCATCGTGGTCTCCCTCCGCCTCAGCGGAGCAAAAGGGAGGGCTGGGACCGGGCGGTTCTGTCGTGCGAAATGGTCGGAGCATCATCGTTTTCAGTATCCACGAACAGCAACCACAGGGCGGGATGGTACGGCGCAAGGAGCCAACCAAAGAAAAATTAATGAACAACAAGTCAGTAACCGCACGCAAGGGGAAACGTCGGAAATGAGAGAGAGCACACGCACACGCACCCGGGCGTGCTCGCTGTGGTTGCGTCCAGCACTGGTACTGGCTCCGCTGCGCGCCCACTTCTCCCACCAGCCGTTTGCGACGGTCGTATTCCGAGCGGCCTCCGCCGCTGCTGCAGAGGCCATGTCGTCCTCGAGTTCTTCCGAATTACTCTCCTCCAGCACCACACCTTCTGCGTCCTCTGTGGCCGGCGTGATAGCCCCAGGAGTCGAGGAAGCCGTCGAGTCAATTACGTCCTCGTCCTCGATCTCGCAGTCCTCGTCTTCGTCTTCTCCGCCGCTGGTGATCTCGTCCCAGTCGTAGTCGTCAAAAACATCCTGCAAGTCAGGCCCGCGGCCCGCCTCGTCGCCGCTGCCGTCTCCATTTCCATTGGCGTGACCAAACGAGTCATCTTCATCGGCCGCAATGTCCACGCCCTTCCTCCCGAGAGACTTCCGCCGTGCGCGCGAGCTGAAGCTCGTATTCACGACCGGCCGCAGCGGCAGCGCACGCGGCACGAGCACAAACCGCTCCCCAGGCAGCCCCCGCGTCCGCGTCGTCCGCGCCACCGGCGAGCTCGACAGCACGTCCGCGTCGATCTCGTCCCACTCGTCCCCGTCGGACCTGCGCCGCTTCGCCGTCGCGCCGGGGCGCAGCGGCGACGAAATGTCCGGCGAGTCCCACTGCGCGACGGACTCTGTGGGCGAGACGTACCCGTCTTCCTGCGCAACAGCGTCCGGCTCTCCCATGCACACGTCCAAGACCACATCCACGTCTTCGCCTGCGCCAGCGGCGGCCTCCGCGCGCACGTCCTCCTGGCACGGGACGACGTTCTCCTTCTCACACCGCGAGAGGCCTGACGATCCGGCGACAGGCTGCGACATGGGCGAGCTCGCCGCGGCAAGAGCCACAGCTCGGCCCCACCCCCGTCCGCCTCGAGGGTCTGAAACCGATCGCTGGGTCCCATGAAAGAACTTGGACGTGGTCGACATGCGCGGCGTCGCAGTGGCAGCGGCGCTTGCCCGTGCCGCCTCCTGTGTCGCTCGCTTTGCGGCCATGTCGTCCTCCATAACCTCCGCAAGGGTGCGCTTCCCACTCTTCTTGCCCACCACCATGGTGCTGGCGGAGGGTGTGCCCGCACTCGCGGGCCGCCCAGGGCCCGCCGCTGACGGGCCTTCTGTCGTGGCAGGTGCTTCTCGCCCTTGCACCCGTGGGGCTGCGGTGGCAGTTCCGGACACGTAATCCCAAGAAGCAGGAAGCACCAGAGGGGTGAGCGGCATGCACGCCTGCGAAGGGAGCGGAGTGCGGACTTACAGAAGAACTTTAGCAGGCCACCGTTGCTGGGTTTCTCCGAGGGGGGCTCCTTAGCCTTGCCTTTGCCCTTATCCGGCCGGGCCACAGGCGTCCGCATCGCGGCGGACAGAGAGTTCATCGGAATGGTCTTCAGTGCACGGGGGACGAAGCCCGGGTTGATGTCTTCCATGGGCAGCAGGCTGATAGGGCACGCGTCGCCCTCTGCGACCTGCTTCGCGAGCGATGGCTCGATATACCTAAACGGGCGAGCGCATCGCAAATCCACGAGCGTCGGAGTCAGTGAGGGCTGCACACTGGAGGGATGGAATGGCGACGCAACGCAGACGCAATGCAACGCGACAGGACCACAGCACGACACGCGTCCTACACGCACGACACTCACGCTCCGATATACGCCTCCTTCTCTGCATCCCAGGGCTCATCTGCCGGGAGAGGAGTCAGATGGACAAGTTGCTCCTGGGCAGGGTCGTACACGCGTTGGTGGAGGAACACCTTTTCCGCCAGCCGGAACGCGTCAAGGTACCCCTTGGGGACCTTCTTCTTGCCCTCGAGGCGTAGTGCGCTCAGCATGTTCTCGACGGTCTTGTGCTTCCGGAGGAGGGTCCACGCAGTCTTGAGGCCAATGCCGGGAATACTCGGAAGGTAATCGCATCCGCTCAGGATCGCCATCGTACGGAACTGGGCATCGGACCACCCGACCAGCGACAAACCGCCCGCCGACGTGGACGCGACAGCCGCAAAATCTTCACGGGAGATGCACGTCGCAGTGCTCGTGGTCGTGTCAAGCTTGAAGAGAACCTTCTTGCAGCCAAAGACTAGCAAGTCCGAGTCCTCGGTGATGATGCCGTCCACGACGCCGATGCGCTCGAGATAGGCCAGCTGTGCGTCGGCTTCATATGGCGCCACGACGTACGGCACGCCCTCTGCACGCAGAGCCTGTCACAGAACATATGGAGCGGACACAGGAGAGATATGAGTGCTCTGCACGAAAGGGGCTAGACAATCTTCCAGCTGAGAAGCGTTCTCACCTTGATGAGCTGATATGCCATTTGCGGCGTGACGTCGACGCATTTCACATAGTACTCGCGAGCTTGACTGTGCTTGCCTTGTGCTGCTAACGCATTTGCACGCGACAGGTTCTCCTCACGGCGTTGCTTGCGTCCGTCTTCAGTTCCTCGCTTGGCCGGCAGCGGTCCGCCGTCGAAGACGAGGTATGGTTGGATGCCATGGTGGCGGAGCAGCCGCACCCGGTGCATTGCATACTCGACGTATCTGGTAGATGCGAAACCATGTTAGAGACACTCCTGACCGCGGAAACGATCGCAAACACGAACGACAGACAGGCCAAACTGTCGGTTTTCCCGTGGTTAAACCGTGTATAACGGCCCAGACAATTACGTCGCGGAGTCGTCACCACGCCCGCCACGACGGTAGTTCCCTCATGCATGTAATAGAGCACTGAGCGACTGCGAACTTTTACGTACTGATGATGGGAGGATGACACGCCGATTGTGTGAACGACTAGCTTCTGTGACCCCGAGCTAGACTGCCTGATAAGTCAAGCAGGTACGGCAGCCGAGTTCCTGGCCGCAAGGAGCGGTAATGGTCTTTTCGCCAAAACCACAATGGGAGATCGCCACCGCTCAAAGTGAACCGGGAACCGATGCGAAAGTACGCGTCTAGCCATCGGCGAGGCCGACCGTATGATAGAATTTGATAGAAAAAGAGAGTACGCAGTTTTCACGAACTGTGGAGAAGGAGAGACAGCACGACCGGACCGAGTTGGCGGTTGTCACTGCCTACGGATGTCCGGGACCGCGGAAAATGCCGAGCAAGGTAAGAAATGAGGGCATAGTCCATCCGGATCTGCAAACAGACTTGCTTCGACGAGAGATTTCGATGTTCATGCGATAATATAACCCATCAGGAGACAAAGTTCTGAGGGGGAACGCATGGGTCGTGGAACAAAGGTCGACTGACGGAATATGACCGGTGTGTCACCGGCGCTTCACCGCGAGGTGGTTACTTGAACGTGAACAGAATGGAATGTACTGGTCTTCCAGTGACCGGTAGCAACAGCCGCAGCATGCAGAGTGGAAGTCCATGTAACAGGGCATGCGACTCGCAGGAGGAAGAAGAGGAATTCATCACCACATGTGCCATGCAGGAAGAACGCCAGACGTTCCACAGCATACGCCGTGCGAGGATGGCAGTCTGCTACGCTTCCAGAACATAAACAACCTCTCCAATATCCGCACGTAGCAGTTTGGCATTCCTCCATGCTTCGGCCGAAGCCAACCAACAGCTCGTGGTCGCAGACACGGTCTGACACGTCCCGGACGACATCTCAGAGGAGGGGAGGGGCAGGAGTACTCACTTGGACGTCGGCTTCCCGGTAGCTACCTCCGCAGCGCAGCCGTATGTGCCTCGATGCAGCCACACGTATCCATCCACGGCGAGGGTCTGTCCGCGGAACTCCGATAGGTGCTTGCTGTTGTGGATGTCCTTCAAGAGGGGCAAAAGGCCGGAGATGCCCATCTTCACGCGTCGCCGGGTTCGAGTCCGCGACTGGGCAGCATAAAGTCGTGAGATGCAGCGTGAGGAGGGGCGTAGGGGAGGGGCGGGTTACAGAGGGAGGTGACAGCGATGATGGCGGTGGTGGAGAGAGTCGACGACGCGTCGGGCGCGGGCGCCTCTTGCCATATGCGGCACCGCAAACAAACGCGTCGCGTCGCGTCACAAACGCGTACAGCGTGACACTTCTAGGGCCCAGTCACTTTCGCACGCTCTGTCGCATTGCCTCGTCTGCAAGTATTATAACCGCGCAGTACTTTGCCGCTTTGCATTGCCTCACGTCGCCTGAACGACATCAAGGGGTAAGTCAACGGCGACACTGCTTGGTACTTCATTGCAAAGCTAACACCACGATATGACAGAAGGCGAACCAACCAGTGAACAGCGCCGCCTGTGTCAATTCGACAAAACCGGAGACATCGATGGAAAAGCAAAATACTGGTCAGATGCTGCCCAGGCCGTCAAAACGTACCATGACGAGCTCGTCGACGGCTGCAAAGAAGATATGGATACACTCCTTGTCTATGTGAGCTGCTCATGAGCGTCCTTGTCTCCTGTCTCGTTATCAGCACCAGCGCTGACGCATCCTCCAGGCTGGTCTGTTCTCAGCCGTATTGACCGCATTCAACGTGCAGTCATATCACCTTTTTCAACCAGCACCGACAGACCCGACCTTGGCTGTACTCCAGCAGATCTCGGCTCAGCTCAACAGTTTCATCGTCAGCTTCGTCAACTCCACGCAACCCGCCCGGCAGTGACTTCAGTTGACCTCAATTATTTGACGCCCTTAGTTAAGGTGGAAACTGTATAATTTGGGCCCTTAGTTAAGGGCGGCGTCTAATGGCCCAAATATTTGGGCGCTCTCGTAAGATCGCAGGCGGCGAATATTGGCCAAATATTTCGTACGCAGGAAATAAGCCCAAAAGGCGACCTAAAAATGCACACAAGAGGATTGAACCTGGGCCTAAAGAAAGCACACAAGACCCCATCCAACTAGGCCACCAGGGCTTTCTATGCCTGTCTTTACGAACATATATATCCCATCTGGCGTTCTGCGTACAATCATCTACGGCTGAACCCGGTTCGGCCGTAGATGATTGTACTTATTACTGAGGGTAAGTGTTCGATACATGGAAAGAGTAAGTAACTGTATATATCGCATTGACATCAAGACTGTCTATTTGGGCTGGAATAACGACATGCACAAGCACCTTATGTATGGAAAAACTGAACATAACAGTCAGTGGTAAACAGGATAAGATGATAGACAATGCGCATGTACTTAGCGGCTCGTTGAAGTCGCGGATTGCCATCAGGGACGTTGCGATTCAGTACACTCAAATAGTCCTATGGCGCAGTTGGACTAAGTGGTGAAAGTTCTTTATATGGTCATTTAATCGCTGGTTCAACTCCCTTCGGGTGCATTTTTAGCTCGCTTTTACGCTTCTCTCCACCTGACGAAATATTTGTTGAATATCTGTCCCGTACGATCACAGGAGATCGACCAAATATTTGGCCGATTAGGCGCCTCCCTTAACTAAGGGCCCAAATGATTCGGCTTCCACCTTAACTAAGCGCATCAAATTATTTAGGGTAGCTGATACTAATGCGCCCGGCGCATCGAAGAGAACAACTTTCCGTTCCAGGCTCCGACATCCGCCGTCTAGATCAACACGCTATGGTTCTCGAGTCTTGTTTGCAGTCTCGCGTCGGCCTCCCTCGCCCTTATGGTCAAGCAATGGCTCCATGGCCTTCCATGGCCTGGGAACGGGGCTTTCCGGAATGTCGCGAGAGAGAGCTTGACAATATCGCCTCAACGGGCTGCTCAAGTGGCGTGTCGGAACGGTCGTCGTGATGCTGCCCATCCTGCTCCAGATTGCCCTGATCCTCTTCCTCGTGCGGCTCATCATTCTGTTATGGACCCTCCACGACACCGTCGCCGCAGTCACCTCGTCCCTCGTGGGCGTCCTGCTCGTCTTCTCCGTGGCGGTCACCTTGCTCCCCGCCTTCCGCTGGGACTGCTCCTATCGCTCCCCCCAGGCACTCCTTGCTGACGCGCTCATACGTGCGATTTACAATCCCGCACGCGCGTTCGTACCGAGTCTCCTCATTCCCACCAGCTCTTTAAGCCAATCGCCCATGCCCTGCCGTGAAGTCGATCCAACCGCTTCTAGCGCCCATGTGAACCAGATCATTGCCGCGATCGAAGAATCCCTCTATTGGATGATCTGGGAGAGGTTCCTGGAGATGCCTACCTGGCGGGGTAGGGAGCAGCTCGCCATCTCAGCCCCGCACACCTCTCACGAGCTCGACCGCGACGTCGCTATCATGGCCTACACAACGACGTTCGCGACGACCCACCTCAAGCGCGCTTCGTCCTTCTTCTCCGACCTCGGCCGGGACCAGGTGGTGCCCTACATCGACCGCATATGGAGAGGCATTGGGGAAACGGCAACATGTCCGTGTCCGCCCGCCGCATCGGGACATCTTCCAGCAGCTGCCCCTGCAGGCGCTGCAGTTCATGCTCTCCGGCGATCCGAAGGCTCGGAACGAGGCCTGGGCACGGAATACTATTGCTGCACCGGAAGTGAACAACGCCGGATCTGCAACAGAAGTGAACAATCCTACCTGGAAGTATAAAATCTGATCCGTTTTCCGTCGTTCTTGTTGCGTTCGGTGCGCAATCGTCTTGTCTATACACCTGTGAAAAGAGCGTGAGGATATGTGCAGATGCTGCGATGATAGGGAAGTAGCAATGACTCGAGTTGGGCGCGCGCGGGGTTGATTGCCCTCGGCTTGGGCGTCCTCTCCATCGATGCCCTTGAAACTCAGGGGGTCTTATATAGAGTGCTGTAAGATGACATACCTGATTTTCCGAAGGGATCTGTGAAGATGGGGAGGCTGCAGTGTGCGGGAGGGCTTCAAGCGTGACGATCCGCCACAGAGAGGTGTCGGAGTTCGAAATTAGCTCTTGCCGGCCTGAAGCCGACCAGATCCCGATCGTACTACGCGCTACGTCACTGCCAGAGACCTCGCAGCGCGCGCATCGCGACGTCGCTCTCTCTCCATCTTGCTCTTCCCTACCTTGCACTTTAGCTCTCCTGCTGACCGCGTCTTCCTCTCTGGCTGTGCTTGCCTCGCTTCACGCTCTCTGCACTCCGGATGACTCTCAGCCAGAAGCAACGCGGTCAAGCTCAATACAAGGCCAAGATTCAGCAAGCCCTTGCAAGTTTGCGCTCCCAGACCAAGCCCAATGTGTACGGTACCGCGCTCAAGTTCAGGGTCAACCCGGGCACTCTACGGCGACGCTGGAAAGGCCTTACCAAGCCCCGACAACTCGCCCATGAGTCTCAACAAATCCTCAGCAACGCTCAAGAGCGCGCACTTGTCGAGTGGGCAACTCACCTCAGCGACATCGGCCGCCCGCTCACCAAGCGCACACTGCGCAAGAAGGTTCAGTGCATCGCACAGCGGAGCCGCGCCCCCTCTCGTAAGTGGGTGCAAGGTTTCCTCGCGCGCGATCCCGACGTCCGCTTGGGCAAGCCGTCTGGGATGGATCCGAAGCGCGCACAGGCATTCAACGAGACGACCGTCAAGAACCACTTCGATCTTCTACGGGAGGTTATGGAGGAGCATGGGATACCGTGGGAGCATGTCTATAACATGGACGAGAAGGGGATACAGCGGGGAGGGCGTAATCAAAAGAAGTACCGGTACCTGATACCTAGGTCGAGACGCCCTGCGTACAAGCTTCGTAGTGCCAACTTGGAGCTTGTCACGGTCATCGAGTGTGTGCGGGCGGACGGAGAATCCCTCAAGCCTGCGTTCATCTTTCCAGGGAAAGAGTTTCACAAAGAATGGTTTGAAGTCGACCCTGACATCCTGTGAGCACGCGCATTCTGCAGCCTTTCCGCTTCTGTGACTGCTTACTTACACTGTATATTCCAGGGTGTGCATGTCACCGAATGGATGGACAGACGATGCGCTGTGCGCTGAATGGTTCGAACATACGTTCATCCCTCAAGCCACCGCCCAACAAGTCTCTGACGCGCCGATCCTGCTCATTTACGATGGTCACGGCTCTCACGCATCCCCTCGTGTTGTCAAACTTGCTCTCAAGCACAATATCCACCTCTTCTGCCTGCCGCCGCATACCACCCACAAGCTTCAACCCCTCGATGTTGGCTGCTTTTCCCAGTTGCAAGCTGCTTGGGAAGCCCAGTGTGAGCATGTCACCGATACGACCCACAGTGAAGTGCGCAAGCAGGACATTGTGCGGGAGTATATGGCTGCTCGTGAACACTGCATGACGCCGTCGCTCATCTGCAAGGCATTCAAGAAGTGCGGCCTCAACCCACTAAACCCGGACATCTTTGTCGCCGCAGACTTCGCACCAAGCGCGAACACTTCTCATCATGCCCACCTTCCCGCTTCGTATCCCTGTCAGCTGGAGCATAGTGCGACGGCTGAGCACGATGCTGCACTGTCTCAGGGACAAGAGCACTCCACCATGCCATCCTTAGAGCAGTACACTAGTGACGGAGATGGATCTGAGGACTTCGATGACATCTTTGCTGACGACAATGTCTCGGAGATTGATGCTGAGCTCGGTGACGGAGACCCTGAGACAGATGAAGACTGGGAGTACAGCACAGATGAGGACATCCTGGACGACGACCTGTCGACTAGGTATTCACGCCCGCCTGTACTAGTCCTCCGCCGAGATGGTACTGTCTTGAACCCCACCGTCCACGGCTCCAAGTCGTCTTCCACCTCCTCCTCATCCCACTCGTCGGCATCCCCTCCCACATCCCCAACCTCCCCTGCACCCACTGAACCCTCCGAGTCCCAGAACTCCACCATAACCCCTCGACTCTCTCGCTCCGGTCCCACTCGGTCATCAGCCATGCCCAGTACCATCGAAGACGACCTTCTCATCGCTCGTTCTAACCACTACCCATCACACCTCCGATATGCGGCATACGAACGTGCAATTCGCGCACACGAAGCTTGGAACCGGAAGCTCCAGGCTGACTTCAAGGCGTCTGAGCTTCATGCTGGTATGGCGGCACTCGAGATTGAGGAGCTACAGACGAAGCTTAACACTAAGAATGCGCAGAAGGGGAAGACACGGACACTCAGGATGAACTCAACCTGCTTTACGTCTGGCGCAGGACTTGAAGCATGGAAGGTGCAGGAAGCGCAGCGTCAGAACAAGGCAGCTGAGAAAAAGACTAGGGATGAGGCGCGCGCACGAAAGGCGCAGGAGCAGGCGGCTGTGCGAAGGGACGAAGCATTTGCGTACACCGGCGGTCTCTCCAAGCAACTCCTCCTGGACCTTCAAGCACTCGTGCACGAGCTCGGAATCACACTGAGCTCGTCTGTCAAGCGGCCAACCCGGGATCTCCTGAAGAAGGAGATTCAGAAGTTTTTGAGGACCACCCAGAGCGCCGTGAAGAAGCTCGCTATCGCGGCCTCTTTGAACGCGCCCGGAAGCGTCAGGCACCTTCTGATGGATTGGCAGACGAGAACGAACGGCCAGCGCAGCGTCGCCGTCTTCAAGATCCCGATGATGAGACATCTGACAGCGAGGAACAGCCTCGTCGTCCTACTACCCCTGTTCCTCGACTCTCCCTGCCCATACCGCCCTCGATCCCACCTGTCCCCGCACACCCCTTCTTCCCCGACATAACACCGCTCTATGGATCCCGCCTGTCTAACTCCCCGCGTCGCGCGTCATCATCCAGGACAACTCTTCAAGTTGATCCTGGCACCCCGATCCCTTTCAACCCTTTCGACTTCTCTCCCACCCAGACTTCACCTTCCCCTGCACATACATATTTTTATTCATATCCTATGTATCATAGTTCACTTTCGCATCCTAGAGAGGACACTATTTGCATTCCTCACCCACTGTATCATAGTCAGCCTTACAATTTTGATGGCGCCACTTCGGACCCCTTCAACCCTACCTTAGACACCTTCTACCCTCATAGCTCAGCTTATGACTACCCTAGTCACACGTAGATGCATGTAGATAGTTTGAGGACATCTGTATTACTATGTACATATGAGCAGGAAGTAGTAAAGCGACAGCGCGGACGTCGCGACTTGCACGTCCGCGCAGAATCAGATCTCAGATGCAGGAATGCCGTGTCGGAGCCTGAATTTGCCGTGTAAACGCCCGTGACAGGGCGTTACTGCGAGCCTCGGAAACAATTCCGAATTGTTCACTTCTGTTTCGCTCAAGTGCGGGCATCATACATCCTTTCACTTTCCTCCTGTCCATTCCCAAAATTCACAGACAGTACTCAAGACGGCTTAGAATCGACTCGTTCAGGTCCGACCCGAATCCGTAAAGGGGCGGAGGAGATACGTAAGTAACAAGTCAGATTGTTCACTTCCGGTGCAGCGATAGTATGCGGTAATTGCTCTCCCGCTTACAGCATTGCTCTGATTGCGAGGAGTACCTACAGACGTTGTCTGCGCTCTCTGTCAGCGTGCACGACAACGAGGTCGCGACGAATGCACTCAACTGAATCATCCTGGATCTGCGGTTACGCGAAGGATCCGAGCATGTTCTCACAGGAGGTCTTACAAAATGGTGAGTGGCTGCGTCCCTAGGGCTGCTCAATTCTTAGAGGTTGAATCCCGAGCAATTCGAATCCCAGGAAAAGCTGCGTTAGCCGAGAGCGGCTGCCAGCCGGGTGATTCAGCGCTTGTTGATCCTGCCTCTCGACAAACCTCGTCCCGCCGTCTTTTTGTCCTCTGAGTTGGACCTGTGCGGTATCGACGGTAAGCAGGAACTTTCTGCATCCCGTGAATGGAATATGAAGGGGACTGGTCAAATACAGCTCCCCGTACGCAGGTTGCAAAAAGGCCGCTCGCCTCGTCGCTCTGAGCCCGGTTTTCAGAGCCACTGCCACCGATCACTCGGCTAACGCAGGTTTTGTGGGATTCGGATTGCTGGGGATTCAAGCTCTACACGGGGGAGCGGCGTTTCACGAAATTCCTATGAAACGGCCCGTTTGAAGACATTCAGTGACTTTTCTACGACCAGACTTAAACTGTCAAACCACGACTGTTCATGAACTGGGCTAATCTGAGATAGCCGGGGCAAATATAGCCATATAAGGACAGGCCTGACGTACTCACGCAGCACAATTTCTGGCCAAAACGGAGCATTTCTGACAATTTCGGAGCACATTCAGTCAGGCATCCGGGCAGGTAATTACGAGCGCACTGTAGGTAGGGTAACAGGATGTTTATTGCAACAATGCACTGAATAGATACATGCGCGTATACTACGACATAATGCTACTACAGATGAGGGGAACAGTGCCCATTGCGTGTTGCGCAACCAGGCATGGCTCGGAGAGAGGGAGGGAGTCCAAACGCCTGCATAGAGCATCGTCGACGTCAGTGGCCATGGCGAAGGATGTGAGACACGGGGGGCTCACCTGCACTGAGTCGTGAACTTGAAGAAGGTCGGCACCTGTCAGAAACGTCGAAGTCTGCAGGCTCGAAGGGGGAAGGGAACATGGGGGGAGAAGGAAAGGAGCAACCGGGGGCGAGTCGAAGGGTGGCCGGATTTTTGAAGGGCAAAGTCAACCGTGGGAGCGAGGAAAAGCCTGGAAACCATGACCAGTTCCGGGGTGGTGCCGGCATCGGGGCTTGCAGTCGGCCTGAGGTGTTGGCGAGATCGGCCAGATTTCTTTCCATGGACCGTCCATGAACAGTCTTGGATTATTTGTGAGCCTTGCATCCCACGTCTCTCCACGGATCACTTGAAGACGTTCTACGAAGTGGTGTCATAAACTGATCATAAACAGGCCTGGTCCGTGAAAAGTCGTAAAACGCCAGTTGGCCGTGTAAGAATTGAGCAGCCCTCATGCCATCAGACCCGATAATTCTGGAACTCAAACTGCACGCTCTAGTAATGGCAGTCTCCGGTCGCATCATGCAAGAATACGAGCACTCCAACTGCGCCACACACGCATACATCTACGCCGTAAAGATCATCATGCACTGCGTCCGGCTGACGACCTCCGCCCACTCGTCCTTGGCCTGCGAAGACGCCAAAGCCGAACCCCCAGAGCACATTGAGGCGGTCCGGCAAAGAGGCAGAGACGCGCTCAAGCTGTTCTGCGCCGTCCTGCGGCGGCGACAGGCTTCCGGCACGCCGCTCATCCGGACATCCGACTACCTCGACGGCGCCCTCCTTGCGTCCCTGCCGGTCGCCCTGCAGGCGATCGCGGAGTGTCGTCCGGCGGTGAATGGAGTCGCGGAGGTGCTGCAGCAGTTGGCGGCGTCGATTGATGCGGCTCTGCGACGAGCGTGAGGGTGCGTGGGTTGACGATGGTCACTGCAGGTCGAGACTGACATTCGAGGGCCCTACGCAGTGCCCTTCTTGTCGATATCCGTGCTCCTCCGTTCGTGCCGGAACTGTATCTGGTTCTCACAGCCGAACTCAAGAGGCAAACCCTATCCGCGACTGTGCTTCCTGAACATCCGCTGCTTTCAGACGTGGTACATTCTGATAACAGACCTCAATGATCGTCCAGATCTCGGGCATGTCTGTAGCTGTCGAATCGGCACTTGCAGGACCACGCGCTCTAGTGACGAATGCTAGAGCGCGTCAAGGCACATGTGTAAGAGCTGAAAGATTCACAGTGTCGTAGACGAGGGTATCGTGCAAACATGTCTTTCATAGTATACCGTTAATCTGGGGTCATTACAGCATGCCAAGCGCGAATGCGATCAGCCTCCGTGGCGAGATGCAAGGCTCAACGTCATACCTCTGTCCGGTTCCAAAACCTCGCGTCGTCTTCCGTCTAACAACGGTGCCGACAGCACAAGAAGATATGTCTCTGCTAGCTTCCGTTAGTCCCGGGATCAGCAGGCGGGGGAATTGCTGGCAGGGGCGGTTGAGCGGTAGCTGGAGCACCAGCATCGTTCGCATTCGCCGCTGCTGGCAGTTCCTGCAACTTCAGAAGGACGTCATATCAGTCATCGCTACACAAGCGCACGGACATGCGACCCCCCATACCCCCATGTCATCCGCCTGGCTGTATGGCGGGAGCTTGTCCGCGTCGTGCGCCGCCGCATTCCTCCTGTGGTGTCGTCCCACAAGTACAGCCAGTGCTAAGCCCCGCGAGGACCCCGATGAGAGGACCGACTGTCGCGTTCGGGGTAGTGTAGATCACGGCCATGGAGCGTTGTTCACGAACGAATTCATGGGCGAACACGATCTTCTTATCCGTATGCAACTTATATTCGTGCCGTCAACAAATGCGATGCCCTGCAGACACACCCACGCGAAGATCTTCAGATCGGCTGTCGAGGCGGATGTCGTCCGAGATAACACTCACGAGGAACCAGTCCAGCTTTGAAGTGCTGTGTATAGGGACCTCCAGACATCCGCGCAACTACATGAAGTCCACAGCCAGAATCAGTTCAATTCCCGTGTCTTCCTGAGTGAACGCGACTCGCGAGTAAGTAAAGTGTCCGACGTCTTCCCACATAGGCATAACTTGACCATGCTATCGTACAGTTGGCTCTTGGAACGCGGTTAAGGCGAGTCTTCGGGCGAGGCGCGCACCGATGCAGATATGCACAGCCGCTCTCCCGTAGTCGACACCGGGTGAGAGCGCCGTATAGCCCTCGCAGCACTCGTGACATTCGTACTGAAATTCCGTGAGATGAACTCGGAGCATGGTCAAGCCTGGACGAGAATGACTGCTCACAGCCTCATCGTCTTGTCTAGCCCTAGCAGCTAGGACCGGAATATGCAGGTGGCGGACACGAAGGCGGAGGAGGCTGTGATGTTGCCGCAGCCGCGTTCGCGTTCATCATGTTCATGTTGTTGATCATGGTCATATTGTTCACAGCGTTGGTATGCATCTGGTTCGAGGACTTCGTAAAAGGGTCAAACTTGCCGAGAATCAGGGGAATTCTTACCTCCATTCCGCTGTATCGCAAGCCTGAGGAGGTATTTGCACGGTAGGATGGGAGTGTGGCACTGTCCCCACTAGCCGTGCTGCGCTTGATGATCCCGATAATGGCGCAAATGAGTACTAGAACGGCGAGAGCTACGAACACCCCGATCAAGGTGCCCGAGAGGCTGGAGCCGCTGTTGAGGTCTGAGGAAGAGAAGGACGACATGGCGGAGGGGAGCTTCGCGGTGGGGAGGGGGACATCAGATGGTCGAGGACGTTCCTCATATAAGCCTCAGGCATACCGGCAATGCAGCACGCGGGAACCATCTAGATGAACCTTGTATGGCCAGTCGAGTCTAAGGTGTCAGGGCCAGGGGAGGAGTGGCCAGGAACGCTTCAAGTGTACTGTATAGCTGTGCATCCCGATGACATCTATGCCAAGGACACCTAGTCTGTTCGCGTGTCCTGCAGAGTGAAGTAATTTACGTGGTGTGAGTGGTGCTTGCGACGATACTACTGACAATCGCCTTGTCGCTACGATGTCTCGGCGACGCTGTGGTCAGATGAAGACTCGCAGCAATGCTAGAATCCACTAGGACCGGAATACGCAGGTGGTGGAGGAGCTGGCGGGGGCTGTGAGGCCGCTATGCTCGTGTTCATGTTGGACGTCGCCACCGCCATGTTCATCATCTGGCCCAAGGGCTCTGTCAGGAGCTAAGCGTACAAAGAACGAGGTGCATCATCATACCTGCATAGTGTGGTCATGGTGTTGAGAAACGCGACCAGCACGGGAGGATGGCCCGCTCCCGCGCACCCTGCGTATCGTGCATC
>JABYQS010000213.1:0-55896 GCA_022592435.1 Cerioporus squamosus | reverse complement strand
TAAAGTCAATCAGTAGAAGTACCTATTTGCATGCACTCTGCCCCTTCCAGTTCACATGTCCATTGAATTCTGCTCGCATTCATTTTGGTACCTGCATATATATACACAAAAATCAAAGTCATATCCAGGCCAGGATCTCATTGCGATGGAAAAGTTGAGCTTGCATAACTAATACACACAACAACATACATTTTCGAAGCCCAGTGTACCATATGGCCATATGGTTCCATGGCGTGTGGAAGAGTATTTAAACATAATAGTACTGCTGCTTACTATTACCGTCCACTCTTTGCCCAGACACTTTCACGGATCACCACCTCCTCTGGTTCTCTCATTGATGGGGTGGTCACGGCAGTAAGCCAATGCACTACAGGGATTGGGATTCCTGATAAGTACGCGGTTACAGCTACAAGTCGAAAGCACTCACAATCCTGCAGCAATGCCAGCAAGTCGTTTATCGCCAGCTTCACAGTCACCATAACCCTTGTATGCCCCTGTGGCACGGCATACCAGGATGTTGGCCTTGCGGGGAGGGTGACGTCCAGAATGGCGTTGTATCAGAAAGTGGACAACGAAAGTGATTCCAGATCGTTGCATCTTAACGACAAGATAGTCGGTGGGTGCAGAAGTATGGAAGACATGGCTAAGGCGTGGAACCTCAAGACCGCGGCCCATGGGAAAGGCCTGAATGGGGATGGGTTTGAGATGAGGTTTTCCATCAGCACCGAAGTGGATGGCATTGATAAAACTGAACTATAGAGATGGATCAGCAACAATCACTAGTTGGTCCTGTTTAGTGGACTCACCATCGCAGGCATCATTCGCATTAGATCGTAGGATGGATTTACAGAGTAGGAGGTGTTCACAGAGTAGAATGTGTTTGCAGAGTAGGATGTGCTTGCAAAGTAGTGCTCACTACACTGCAGCTGGAGGAGATGGAGATAATTGTAGAGAATAGATCACAGTCACGGTGAGGAGAAGCGAGAGCTCTTATATGAAAGCAACCGTGGGATGATTTGTCATTCAGGCTGAATCTGGTATGTCTTGTGGCACATTTCTTGACCAGTTTTACCAGACACATGTAGTCGCCGAAGAAATGTGGATCAGACCTTTGGAGAGCACTGGATTGACCCTCAACAGAGATGAGCTCCTACCACATCTCACTTGCCTACAGGTCGAACAGTGTTAAACGGATGAATCAATACAAGTTCATACATCCCTATCTATGTTGCCGACTGCCTGTGTCTGTCACATCACTGGTACTGGTCTGAAGCAGGCAGAGTTTGAACTGAAGAAGGTAATGGGATTGTGGCAGATTCAAGCACTTGCATGAGGTCGTCACTTGCAATTACAGGCCCTACAAACAGAGTCAGCTACGAACAGTTTTGTCGGAATTTTTTGATAAGAAACTAAATTGCTCGTACCATCATATTCGTGTGCCACCGGCATTCTGCGCATCAACCAGGCAACTGCAGAAGGTAGATGAGGAAATGTGGCATGTACCCTCTCCATCCGTGAGCCCGCCACGTTTCCAGGTTGTTTTCCAGATCGAGATCGAACATCATGATTACCACCATGTCCAGCTACTGGACTGCCTCGACGTGTTCGTTTGGAGCTGTCGTAGTGCAGAGGCCCAGGCGATAGAGCATGTTTGCGGGAGGCTGAGGACTCATGGGCAAATCTGAGATTTGGAAGCATCTCTGTTACTGTGGTGTCCGGTTTGGGTGTACGTGCGATGGTGTTGCGGTCAGGAACTCTTGTGTTATCTTTGTTGAGATTGAATCCGAGGTCCCGTGTGGCAATAGGGTCGATGTTCCCATATCTGTAACGCTCTGCAAACCGTTTGATGGGGGGTTCTGTTGTGATGGTGCAGTTGCGGGATGAGCAGACTTGGTGTTTGTCTAATGTCAATGAGACACCAACCATTTGAATAAACCTCTGCCATACGCTTCTCAAAAAGGCGTGCAGCTGTCAGGTCCCCATACTGATATTCATAATTTGCTCTGTATTCCCATAGGGGACGCGCCTGGCCAGGAAGCAGCATTGGCACTGTCTGTTCAAACAGTGCTCTTGCATCTGTGAAAACTTGTGTCAGAAAGCAAGAACTGCATATACATTGAGAATATTTGAACAGACCTGATTCGTCGTTCACTGCGATGAGAAAGCTCATGTACCGTAGCACAAATGGTACCTCACATCTGAATGATTCCAGTGCCTGTTTGAATATTGCCTTTGCTGCCTGTGCGTCCTTGCCGTAATGATACTCCATCAGTGCTGTGAAGGGTCTGAATAAGCAATGGCAGACAATGCTCTTAGTCTAGGAATGTACCTGCAGCCTCGTGTACTTCCCATGGAGTGCCGCTATCTTGTCGTGCTCTGTTGAAGGTCTCTCGAGCAGCATTGAGGCCATTGGTACGCCGGATGAACCTGATGTATGCAATCCAGACAACTCCATATTCCTTCCTTCTATCAGAAAGCTCCGTAAGCTTGGGCCGTGCCTGCAATGTACCTGTGTGGCATTGTGGGCATTTGGATCAGCTTTTGCCAGTGATACTGGTGAACAAAAGATGTGTTGCCTAAAAACTGACCAGAGTCGTAGCATATGGTTTCTTCTCTACTTGTGTTCAAATTGACGATGATGTGATCAAGCTGCTTGCGAAGCATGGAGAGCAACTTCTCAAAAGTCTCCTTTGCCAGTGAAAAGTGTTGCTGAGCTTCTAACATCTCTGCATAGGCAAAGTTCAGAAGGAAACTGCAATTTCGTCAGTTGCACTGAACAAACTAACATAGCCTGCATATTTCTCGATGGCTTACCTGGTAGGATTGGCTTCAACGCTTGCAATAAGAAGATTCTGTGCACGTTCACTGTCACCAATACCAGACAGGCAGAGGTATGCCATATGCCTGCAGGCCGCATTTAGCATCAAGAGTGCTCTGACGATAGCACAAACAGACCATATTTCAGGGTAGAATCGCATATGCAACAACTGCCTTCCCATATGCACTTCGCACGCGCTCCTTGAACATATCTGGATGGGTGTGCCGAATCTTAAGGGGGTCATTTTCCTCCCATATCAGATAGCGGCGCCAGCGCGTAACAAGGGCTTGCTCATCGCTATTGAAGGTTGGGACCCGGGGTAGCCAGATGTTCCACTGGCAGAGGTTGGACAGAGTTGGCAGAGTTGTACGGGAGAATGCCTTCCAGGTGCTGCACAAGCTCTTCGAGGACTTTGCATGCATGCATATGCTGTGCTTTCACATGAGAAACGGACTGCTCTGCCTATGTGCAAGCATCAGCATCATAAGAACACTGAGCCGTTTGTAGACTTGCCATAGCAGTATCAATGGTACGTTCAAAGTCCTGGTAGGCATCCCATAACTTTGCAACTCCGTCCATGGGAATCTGCACCGCTTGTTGATAGACTGACCGGATGGTGTTGAATTTCTGCTGCACTTCCCAAGGTGTATTTGCCTAGTGCATTGTCCATAGAGCATTGTCAATATTCATGTGGAACCTGTGATGTGATGCCACAACCACCTTGCAACTGTTGAGAATGTCGATGTAACCTTTCCACAGAACCCCACTGTCCTTCTCTCGGCCTGCAACTTTGACGGCCTCAGCATAGCACCTTCGGAGTCTGTCTGATGACTTTGCATCCCCGACTTTCTGTCTGATTGTTGGGTCAGCCAAAATTGCATTCACCTATTTATGTAAAGTTACTTACGTTACAAACAACAGATATGGCATGATGACCCCAACACAGCGAGGGCCATCCCTCATGAATGCCTCAAAACACTGGTCAGGGTCACCAAACTGGTTGTCGGTAATGCAGTGCTGAATGTACATAATTTGTATGTATGGCTGTTTGTACCAGTATGAGTTAGTCAACAGAAGGAAAAGCAGTTGAGAGCTTGGAGACGAATCTTACATTGCACGGATATATCTTGAGAAGGACATTGTAGACCTCTCTAATTCTCTCTTGGTTGGCAGATGCCTCTGCAAGATGAACAGCGCGAAGCCAGCCATCAACGTCAGTTGGTGTTTTGCTAAGATGCGCTTGAAGTTGCTGCCACTCGATGAGTGTGTTGTCCACGTATGGCATTGCTGCTGTTCCATGTGGTAAAAGCCCGGCGATGTCTGACTGTCCCGCCGAGAGATTTGAGGTGCTTCCCGTAGTTGGCTGTTGAAGCCACTCTAAAGCTCCACGGATGACTCTAGACAACTCAGTCTGCTCAAGACTAGACTGGGTGTTGTCATGATGAGAAGCGATGGCTGCATTGGCTGTGTTGCCAATCATGGTGTCCGAGAATAAGAGAGATGCTTTTCACTGGACCCAAATGTGTCATTGCTTTCATCAGCTGACTAATGAGTCAGATAACCGAAGCTCAAAAAATCACAAATACAAACAAATAAGTTGGATGTTGCAGGCATTTCCAGGCTGGTTTGAGCTTGCGCTGCGTACCTTGGTGGTCACTCTCCCCAATCTGGTCAAAGCCTCAATCAGTAGAACTCTAGTACCTCATTCCTTGCAACTTGCCAACTGCACCCTGTCGCACATTACTGGCATCAATCATTGCATGCACAAAATGCAGCAGGAGGCAATCACTTTGTCTACAGAGTATGAAGCCTTCCTGGACGGATGGCTTGCCCTTGTTGCACCCAGCGCAGAGCTCGAAAGCCTTCATACTATGTCAACTGACAGTGTACCTTCCAGTGTTCGTACAGTGTTGTATCATTCCATTTACTCGACATTGACCTAACCGCAGGTTTCCCTATACAAAACCAGACCCCATACTACATCTGAGCTGTCAACATCTGCCCAGCCTGTTCTACACTACATGGAGCAGCACGAGAGTGTCATCAACCATACAGATCTCACAGAGGTGGGTACATTCGCGCTGGTTGGATATATAGCAAACTTATATGATACACGTCCCTGCAGGCCCCTTTAGGCTTATCTTGGTGGCAGCACCGACAGAACATCAATGTGTACGTTGTTCACCAGGCTGTGGAACGTCCAATAGTGGTGGTTCAAACATTATGCCCTTATAGTCATCAGGCTTCACAGCCACCTGTGCCCGCACCTGAAACTGCTAAGGCAACATGGAGTGTAAGTATGCAAAACATGCCAGGCCAGAGCTCAGAAAGGGTATATAAGGTACAAGTTCCCACATTTATCCAGTTTGCTGTAGCATTCTTTATCTGATAGTACAACCAGCTGACATCAACATTCACAGCATACGTTCAGGTGTAGTGCAGCAGGATGTGCATGTACCTTTCAACGTTCGAGAGACTACAAGGAGCATTTACTCGGATGTCACCCGCAAGAGCTACGTAAGTAATCCTTCTATAGCAACATTAGATTGCTGCAAAAAAGTGCTAAAAGCATGCAAAATAGCATATTCGTGCTCCTATTCAGAGTGTAAAATGACCTTCCCAACACGTGGCAGCCGCCGCTACCACATATCCAAAATCCATCGAAATCAAGGTGAGTAGCATGCTTTTTGTGCTCATGATGCATTCAGTGATGTCATCTATTGTATCCTCAGAATATAAATGTGTGTTCCCTGGTTGTGGTAAAAAGTTTGGTAGCATGCGCGGTGTAAGAATGCATACTTCACTGGCTGGACACAATATTCATCATTGCTACAATGTGTAATAGTTTCATAGTTTATTCTTTAAAGCCTCATTTATCTCCTCGAGTGGTCCCGCATGTGGACCTAGAGTTCTGTTACTAGTAACCATCTCTAACCAACCATAGCATGTGCCAGACCCGAGGCTTTCAAAGTGCCAGCGACTGACATTCACCCGAGATAGTGGCACAGAGCTCCAAGCTTGAGTGAGCAAGAACAATTGGGTGTATAGACAGACTAGGCCCTCATTTGAGCAACATTGTTGAAAGAAAATTGCCTGGACTTAACTAAGACAAGTTGACATGAGAGGGATTTGAAGCCGGGATCTTACAGCTGATTGCTTCCGCTTTATAGTGCAGTGGTAAGTTCTACTAGTATGGCAATCACGCTGCATACGTGGATTCACACCTTACTCTTGAGCATATCGTCCAAACTTCAGTCTGGCACTCAGCTCTGATACTGTCCAGACTTCTCAACTGACACCACAAATCATGGCACATCTATTCAATCCTACCTCTGACTTGCATGACACTAACACTCGCTTGTCTGAGGAGGACATAGAGTTCATCGATGGATGGTTACGCCTCAACTCAGACACAGATCTATATGAATTATATAACTCCAATGGCAATGGGCCACCAGACTGTGTATGTACTGTTCTGCCTTGCTTGCTGTGACTGTCCTTAACACTTGCAGAATTCACAGCATGCCCCAATCGATGTTTCCCACATTGCAGGTAATAGTCTGGCTTTCTATGAGTCACCCATGATATATATCAGTGACTGTACTCTTCACCACAGATTCATCTACCCTCAAACAGATCCGTGAAGTCAAAGAAGTGGACGTATCAGAGATGTATACCTCAGCAAACCCCTCCTCAGCCCGCCAAATATAATCACGGATCATACATGTGATCTTTCGAACTTGTGTCTGCAGTCACACCAGACATATGACAAGGTGTAGGTCAACTTTCAGTTCTCAAGCATTTTAGTGTTGATTTTCTTCTGATGTAGATTGCTGGAGGAGTTCATACCTTCAGCACAATGCATGGTGGATTCTAAGAAGCCAGAAGATGGACACAAGAAAGTGCAGCAAGTAGATAAAGTGAGTCTTGTTGATCCACTCAGCCTTCATGCATATTCTACGACTTTGAAGTCAACCTACACGTAACCACAATGTTCCATCAGCATCTATGCATTGACCACTTTCCGTGTAATGCTGGATGGAACAATGGCACTGCAGAACTTCTGTTCACTACCCTCTCATCATTTGGGAAGTTGAGACTGTATATTGGCTATTGTATGTTGCTCTGCATTACCATCATGTACTGATAGGGCCTGTGTTTACAGCCGAAATTCATATGTAATGCAGCAGGGTGCACACAGTCATTTCAGACCTTCAAGGCCCGCATGCAACACATCAGTGACATACACAGGAAGGAAAAATGTGAGTAGTATATCTTCAACAATCTTGGAAGCTCAAATAGTAATTTCAACAAATCGACTCTCCATTAGCACACCGGTGTCCCTTTCCAGGATGCAATAAAGCTTTTGTGCAACCTGACGGTGTCCGCTACCACTTGTCTCAATCACATGCTAAGAAGGGTAAGTGGCTTGACTTTGCAACCGAACCTGTGGATGTGTATGTTGATGACTCAATCTCACAGTGTATGAATGTTGCTTTCCACAGTGCAATAAGGCTTTTGCCACTGTCCGTGGTCTGGCGCAGCATGCTTCAGTGGCCCGCCACACCATGGCTGACATCAAGGCACTGCACTCAGCATAAACTTTGAACACTGTCTGTTCTGTATTATATGTAGGGCATATCAAAGCTTATGATTTGACGTGGGACAATAGTAGCAACAGACATATGATGCAAAAAATGAACATGTGATACGACTCAATAGTGTTCACATATATTGGGCTGACAGTTGAGTATTTGTTTCACAATGATATGGTAACACTAGTGAGGTAATAATTGTAACAACATGCCATACAGAACAAATTGGTCCGACTCTGGATGGGTACTCGTCATATTCAAGATGTCTCTGCCACCTCTACTATGGTTGACTACAAGTGCTGCCAATTTCGTTCACTCTGCCGCCTTGGCGGATGGTGACTATGTAGTATGTCCACCAATGCATCCTTCCCTACTGGTACTACCACCACTAGACCACATGCTCCCACCTAGCCACTCTCTATGCTTCAGCTTCAAGCCCTACACACATCTACATTCAATCTCCAATCTACATTCAATCTCCGAGTTACAGTCAATCTCCGCTTCAGTACCAATCTCCGAGTTACAGTCAATCTCCGCTTCAGTACCAATCTCCGCTTCAGTACCAATCTCAGAGGGACATGTTGGCCAACTGAGACCGTCGACAACAACAACACCAACTTTAGCACACACCACACCGCAGTCCACCACCATACCACGCAACCAGCTAACATGCGAACTCATATACCCCCACAAAGTGCTCACAGTAATGATGAGGTGAGGTTCTTCTGAACTGCACTTCTTTATGCAGCATACATCGATTGCGAGGACGTACACATATGCTCTTCTACTGGCATTGACCCTTGCTTTGGATATGAGCTGACACATTTGTTACACAGTCTATCTCCAATACATACAGTCCCATCACTACAGGCATAAAGCGGAAGGTCCTGGACCCTACCATGCCCGACGCTGCTGCAAAAAGGCCACGTCACTCCAATTCAGACGCTGCTGGAAGTGCTCCAGCGAGGGAGGATGACGATGATGACGACAAACAGGATTCACCAGTACTGCCGAATGAGAGGGGAAAACCATGGACAGAGGAGCAGAGGACACAGTTCTTCACCTGGGTACTTGAAGACGACATGCGTTGGAGTGTGTTCCAGGTTAATAACAGTGTCATCTTTAAGCAGGTACGCATCCCCTTCTGCCATATTGCATCTGTCTGTCCCCAGTATGGAGGTGAATTTGGTGTGCATAGTTCTCAGACATGCCATTTGCTGGGCAACAGAAGTACAAGACAATCAAGAGCCACTACAGCCGTAGCCTCGCCCTCTTTAAGCGGCTCGACATCTTCGAGACGTTTGCCAACACCCACCTCAGCCACTTGAAGACTACCAATGCTGACTGGGACGTATTGTCTCTGCAAGCTGCCCTCGATGCTGCTGCTGCAGGTGGGGTTGACATGACTGGTTTGAATGTCAAGGTCGTTCAGACATGGCATAAGAAAGGGTGGTTTGCGTTGTTCAAAAAGAGGTATGTCTCTTTCACTGTTGATCATCATGCACATTCCCACTGTGTCCATGGTACAGATATCCTGAATGTGCCCATACCCCACCTGTGATTGATCCTGAGCTTATGCTTAGCCAACATCCCAGTAGTGGCTTTGATAGTCTGTATTTTCCGAATCCTCGCACAGTATATGTCTAACTATTGATGTCTCAAACCAGACGCCTCCTCTTTTGTCCCTCAGACATATCAGTTTGTTAACAGCACCAGCACATTTCCATGTCGCCCTGTAAGCACCTCACTCTTCAGTTCTGGTTACGAGCATGTCATTACTAAACAACTCTCCATCACTTTGTAGTCGTCGGCAACCATGGGTGACTCTGATGTTTGCACACAGCTCACCACGGTTACGACATCGCTTCTAGAAGTATGTTCGTCACTGAAGACGTTCATTCAGCAGCAGACTGAAGAGAGCAAGGTACGCACGGAGCTCATGCGCTATGAGTTGGCGGGTCATGAGATGGAGCAGGAAAGCAGGCCAAGCAAGGCATACTACAAGTATTGATTGAGACTGTACCACATGTCCTACCTTTGAGAACATCCGTCCTATCAATGTCATCATCTCTCAAGTACATATTTTCCCCTTGCCTCACACCTGCATGTGTTAGCTCGGAGACAGTGCATGGAAGCATGCTGCATTGGAAGTGGTTGTGCTGACGTGGCAGACAAGGGTGGAGACTGACAACTGGTGCAGTGCAACGATCACAATAGAGGTAGCCAAAGTTGTCGTTTCGAGGTCAATTCTCAAAATGATTTTACCTACAATTCCAGCACCAGAATCGAGTAACCGAAGACTCTGATGTATGCACGCATCTATGGGCGAGTAGCAAACATATTCTGGGTAACATCTCGTCTATCTAGCAGCACCTGATTATGCAGTTATCCTTGAATTAACCGACTCCGTCCACATTGCTTACACCGCCGTAGTCCAGGTCTGCCCGGAGGGCCCTGCTATAAGTAGAAGAGCAGGTGAAAAGTTCGCTGCGCCGGAGTGACTGACGCGTGACGTCACGCGTCAAGTCACGGTCCGGTTCTTTCGAGTCTCTGTTCCGCTCTCTCGTCTGAACCTCGGTCTTCAGCGATTTCGCACATGCAGGCGAAGCAAGAAACATCACATCTTTGCATGCATCTTGACCGGGACTCAAGTTCGGACCGAGCGTATTCGGCGCGGCATTTAGTATTGCGATCGGTATCGGTCGTGAGCTCTTTTCCGCGCTCGGACATCGAGCGCTGTGCTGCGAAGTCGATGGTGAGTGCGCCGAACCAGAATATGTACAAGAAGCTGACGCTCATGGTGACTTCGAGTCTCGGATGCAGAACGCACGGCGCTGATTTTCGCCTTCCGACTGCGCCAGCGTGGCGCCGTATGCATCTAACTGGTTCCGACTCTCCTATCGTCCCGTCTGTGGAACGTGCGAACTGATTCTCTCGAAGAGAGGTCTCTACTCACAGCTACAGAAGGCAACAAAACTGGTGCAGTCACAGATTTATCTCCCCGTCGAGTTCCCTGCTGAATGAACGAGTCGTGCACCGGGCAGTCCGACAAACTGCCGCCCTGCCAGAACGGCGAAGCAAGCTAGAAGGCATCGCGCACAGCTCCACCCGCATGCTCTGTGGCTTCATGCGTCTCCCGCGCATCGACGCCGTCATAGCTGGTGGACGACGCCTCCCACGGGAGCGAATTGTGGGTCCCAGTATGCGTCGAATCAAGAAGCCAGCACAGAGCGATATATAAGCCTAGCCGGGAACAGGGCTGAGGGTACGTGAACGACCATAACGACGCCACCGCATCCCACCATGAACTCAAACACCCTGGGCTCGGATCCGCCTGCGCTCCCTGCTCTCGACAATACGCTCGGGGCGATGCTCCTGGGTACTTTCGCGGGACTGATGTACGTTGGCGCGATCATGCCTACTCAGTCGATGAGATACTAACGGCTACGGGTAGCCTCGAGGGGCTGCTCATTCACCAGGGTGTGCGATACTTCCGTCTTTATCCTAACGACTCTCTTCTGCTGAAGCTTTGGGTGCGTTTCGGGACTATCCTCGGGACTCGGGCTGATCCCACTCGATACAGGTTTCAGCGGTTCTGTAAGGAGCTTCTGCGGCACCCCGAGCATCCTCAGCACTAATCACAACTGCAGACTTGTCGAGGCCATCGATAGCGCGTTGAACATGCATATGTGGTACGCTCATATCTTCTCGTGTGTGATCAAGCTAATCAGTAATCCTGACCAGCTTCTATAACATGGTCGTTAACTACTTCAACCCGTTCGCGCTTAATGCCAACCCCATCTGGTGAGTCCGTCCGCATCTCTACACGTTTCTACATACCGACGCTAAATGGTATGCAGGTCCGCGAAGGTGAGCAGACATGGTGTTACAATATGTGACGTCATGGTTCAAGTCTTCTGTATACTATGCATCCAGCTCTTCGTGATTACAGGTGTAAGCGTCTCACTATCAAACACCGATTCGAACCATACTGATACCTAGTTGCTCCCGGGTCAAGTGCTGCTCTGCAGTCCTCACGGAAAGGTCTGGTCTCACTACCTGCAACCCTCGTCTTCCCTGAGACTGATCGTGTATCAAGCTTCTTCATGCGGCGAGTTTGGCTGGGTACGTAGGCAGCCCATCTGCTCGTTCGGCGACGCATATACTGATCTGTCTCGTTCTGCAGTCGGCCGGCGATACCGAGTGCTCGTCATCATCAGCGTAAGCGGACACACACACGTCCTATAAGCACCTACCTCATGACACACTTTGTTCCAGATCTGCATCGTAGTGGCATACTTTGGTCCGTTGCAACCTGGGTCGCCTTCTCCTCTGCTTCTCCTGTACTGACGTCGATGCGTGAATGTGACTAGCGTGCTACATGGGCAAGTATTCAGATCTCTGTATTGCATCCGACACTGATTGGCGACGGTTTGCAGTCATGCTACGCAAGTAAGATCATTCTACTCGTACGGCCTCTACAACCCTCTCTAACACTCCCGTCACGCGGCCAGGTGGAACGCGCCATCACAAACCGATTTCCTCAGTGACATGGTCAGAGCCCTCTCCCTACACTCGAACAGAGTATCTTTCTAATGTCGTGACAGTAGTGGCTGGCCACACTCGGATCGGGCCTATTCGGATGCTCGGACCTCATTACTACCAGCATCCTCATCCACGTCTTGCGCAAGAGCCGTACCGGCATCAAGAGGTGCGTCCCCAGGAGCCATTGACATACTTGTTCTCTCCCTCTCATAAGTCCGATGATCTCTCCTAGGACGAATTGGACGATCGACGTCCTGGTACGATACGCGTTCACCACTGGTGCGTTCTGCACCTTCTTCGTCTATATCGCCCGAGAGTTCTCATCGTGGTACCAGGATTCATCATTACGTACGTGCTCAGTATCCAGTGCCTACAGCCATTCCGCTCATGCTCCTATCGAAGCTTCTTCCAAGTGATAAGCATCATTTGCGTGAGCGTCCTGCGATCCTGCCCCGTCTTGAATCGCTCTCAGAAGCCGCGCACACAGTCCTCGCTATGGCCGACAAAGCTCATCTTCTGGCCGGTGACGGTTATCCTCACGAAGAGTACGTACACGCCACTGCCGCTCGGCGTGCCCGCGTCGCGCATGCGTATGGTACTTGTGACTGAGAGCCTATGCTTTCTCCAGCGGCCGCGAGCTCGATGCTCATCTCGTGAGTACCACAACGTCCTTGCGACTCGTTCGTTTGACAAGCTGAGGCCATTGAATGCGCATCCAGCCTCAACATGCGGGATTGGTTGGGCAATACTAACGTGACGGACATCGACCCGATGAGCCCGTTCACGACGTCTATCAAGTTTCAGCGTTCGAAGCAGCCCTCTACCTTCAGCACTCCCGGGTTTCAACTGGGACTCGGAGGTAAGGTCACGCAAGTGAGTCACTACTCAATATATACCCTACTCCTCCGCTGATGCATCGCCGTGAACTTGCGCGGCTGCAGACTGGATCCAGCTCCCGGAGTACGGCCCCGTCCGAAGCTATCGAGCTCGACGTCCTCGAAGACACCCGCGAAATGGGGAAGCACGACCCGGGCACTCCGCCAGACGTTCTGGACATCAAGCATGATTCCACGACCTTGGTCAGGTACGGGGAGGTACCTGAGACCGTTTGACCTCTATAACGACTGTATGAACAAGCATCGATACGAGTCTACGAGTATTTATTCGAAACCCCGGGGTCCGCTCGCATCTGGGGAAGTAGACGCTACCACGAGTCCAGTGAGTCGCTTCGAGTCAGTCCCAGGTGAGTCCTGCCCATCTCGCACCCTCCCGACGAACCACGTCGAACTTCTAGGTGATGTTCTCCTTCTACTACCTACTGCATCTCAGCTTTTGACATGACCGCAAGTCTGTCCAGGATACGCTGCTTCATGGTCACGACGGCGACGATCTTGCAGGTACACGAACTCGCAACACTCGGGCCGTCCGCATGGGTTAGTACGTATTCGCAGCCTCCATCTACTCGAGGCCCTCGTGGATGATGGAGCGCGCGCGCCGTCATTGTCCATCGGAGAGGATCTCTATCTTAGCTCTTGCCCGTGTGAGAGCGCTGCCTGAGAGGTCGTGGAAGATGCCAGCGAATCCAGACATCCAGACCAAGGATCCGCGGCGATGTTGCAGGCTGGCTAGCGACGGTTGGCCGACAGACAAGCCGTCGCCGGTTCACTACTCTACTGCGGTCAACGTATCGTGATTGACAGGGGGACAGGGCGGCCTTCCTTGATGCTCGGTGCCAGCAGTAGTACTCACGTTCACAGCACAGCCTCGGATTCATCATGGGGACGTCTGACCGTCGTCTGCTTGTCGCCACACCACGGCCGAGACAATGTCCTGCTCGCTTCATGTTCACACCCCCGACGCTGCGGTCTCAAAGGCGGAACTCTGGTCTCCGAAAAACGCGATCGTCCTCCGATCTGTACTTATGTGCCGATGACATTGGCGCCGTCGTGCTAGCTCCCCTGACTCTTATACGTCTTCGATGTCGCACGACCGTGGAATCCTTCCTCCTCCCTGCTCCTCCTCATGGATCTTGCCTCGGGCTCATGGCCTCGCGGCCTGCCTACCTATCTGAATGTGTCCGAGGCGGCGGTAGCCAACTTGTCGCAGACTCTAGAAGCCACGAAACAGCAAGTCCAGCTAGGGTTCGACTACTCCGGCATTTACCTGAAGCAAAGCCTAATCGATGTCGCCATTTTGACAATGTTCTTTGGTATGTCCGATTTCCGTATTCGACGCTCCTTCAAGCAGGCGCTGATCACTGCTGCGCAGGGTTGTTCACCGTTCTTACCGCGGTGGCAGCGTATGTTCTGTTGTATGTGCAGCATGCATTGCGACGTACTGCCCGTATTCATATGCTGCAGCTTGAAGGGATTCAAACAGAAGACAACCGCGTTGATGCTCATGGCGATTGTCGCCATGTGGGTATCGACTGTCGCGTATTGGATAGCGACACTAGTGGCCGCTGCGGAGACATACTCCTTCATGCGGAGCATGATGTCTCAGATCTTGACCAGGATGGCCACACTCCAGGACTGCGTAGGCTCTCCGTCCGGTGCCCAAGATCCATTCAGTGCTTGCATCAACGAACCGCTGAGGGACCTCTCCGACTACTCCACCTTGGCGTATGCGACCCAGCAATGTACCGGCACGGCAGCGTTGACGGTCAATGTGAGCGCGTCCGCGGGCTCTCTGTGCTCTCACATACTGATTGTCTCCTTAGGTGATCATCGGCGACGCGATCGTGTGGTGGCGTGCATGGGTGCTCTGGACAGACCACCGACTTGTTCTCTACACCTGGGTCATTCTGATACTGGCCACCACGGGTATGCTTTCCGCTTGCTTATCTCCTCCCTGGCATACACGCTGAGCACTCCTGCGACCAGTGACCGGAATCGTGGATACGAAGGACGCGTGCATGCCTGAAGCAGCGCTCTTCTCCATCACCTCGCCGTTTGCCCCAGACAGCGAAGTATTGACCATAGGCTCGCTATTCGGCGCGGACGGGTGGGGAATCGCCGCGGCGATGCTTTCGCTTTTGACGAACATGGCGGCGACGATCCTCATTGCATACCGGGCCTGGTATGTCGTTTGGATGCGGGCTTGTCGCCAGCTGACGGACAGAGTCAATTTACACGCAGGGAACACCGTGTCCTCATCATGTCGCATCTCAAGCGATGCTCCGCACGCTCGCAAGTAGAGCGAACGCTCTCGCTCCTCGTCGAGTCCGGCGTGTTGTACTGCGCTCTGTGGGTAAGCACCTGGCCTTTTAGCGGCGAACGACGAGGCGACAGGCTGACTCGAGCGCGGTACATGCATCCTTCCATAGGTCATCATCGTGGTTTATCAGTTCGTGGCGCTGAAGCTCGGAGAGTCCGCGTTCGCCTACGGGTTCTACTACGTCATGGGCGGATGCCTCATCCCACTGATCGTGAGCCTTCAGCGTTGTTTCTGCGAGTTTGTGCTGTGCGATTACTCACGATATGCGGTGGCGGGCGCAGGGAATGTACCCAACGATCATCATCATCCTCTGTGCGCTCGACAAGTCGCTCCACGAGAGGTCACACAACGACGCTCGGATGTCTTCGCCTGCGTTCGTGGCACCCCTCGGGCGCGGCACACTTTCGGAGCTGTCCAGCGCGTCTTCTCCAACGACCGGCGCGGACGTTTCAGGTTCGCCGGATCGCGCGGGCCTGTGTCGGTGGGACAGCGAGGTCGGCAGTCGAAAAGAGGCGGGGCTAGGTGACAGCCTCAGTTCGGTTCCTTCATGTGAGAAGAGCATCACAACAATATCAGTATGAGTTCCTTCGATTCTCGTCGCGCACCTTTATCGTCTCGCATTCGCTGCACTGTGAGTAGATCACTCCATCCGACGATGATACGCTGCTGACCGATTGGCGTGTTGCCAAGAGCCTAGCACAGCTGTACATGTATAATAGTCGAAACCTGCGCATAGTACCCCAAGGGCGGCAATTCGCGTGACTTCAGACATGGTGAGTGGACTTACTCTGCCCGCTTTCCATTCCCCATTGCCCATATGGTCAGTTCTCCTCCGCCTGTACATGACGTTCGCAGGAGCGCACCGCCCCTCCCGATGGAACAGTCCGACTTCCCACGAGCGAGAACACCGCAGCTGCTCTTGTGCTGAAGGGCACCTGCAGAGGTGGGATCCATATTCCAGGCAATGATTAATGGCGATCCTCTGCTGTCATGATCATGCGTGCCCCGTGGTCCACGTTGATGGTGCTCGCTGTCCTTCTGCAGCGGATGTGCTTCTTTCTCCCATGGACATAGCCCTGAAGATGGATATAAGCTCCATGAGCCATGCTTATCGCTTCAGTGGGCCTCCTCGTCCTTCTCAGCACCGCCTCGCATGGATCCGTCGCCACGCCTCTGGTCCCGAGATGTCACCATCACCGAGGGGGCTCTGGACCCTGTCTGGCGTGCTTTGACTACAGCTGAAGAGCAGACCTGGTTAGTAATATCGTTCATAGAAACGTACCTGAAGAGGAGCATAATCGACGTGGCCATACTGACCATGTTCATCGGTATGTCGCATGGGACGCTTTCCGATGAATGCGCTGACTGGCGTTCGGCAGGGTTGTTCACCATCCTTGCTGCTGGAGCAGCGTACGTTCTCATGTGCGTGCTGCCCACGCCGTGGCGGCATATCACTTTCCCGCGGTGCACAAATGCTCATCTCTTGTCTGTCACAGTTCCAAGGGGTCTAAGCGGAAGTCGACCGTGTTCATGCTGGTGGCAATCGTCGCCATGTGGGCCGCCACAGTCGCTTACTGGATTGCGACTCTCCTGGCGGAGACGGAGACATATACTATCCTGCGGACCTTCTCAATGCAGACTTATGCTAGGCTGAACGACTTGGATGACTGCATGAGGACCCTCTCCGGCTCCAGCCTTGCATCTGCACGTTGTCAACCTGAGCAGTCGGTGTCGGTCCCAGAGCGTGCTACTACGGCATATGAGATCCAGGATTGCACTGGTACTGTGGGGCCTAACGGTCAATGTGAGCGGCTGGCATACTCTTCGTCATTCAGGAGTCCTGACCTCCTTCTCTGCGCAAGGTTATCATGGGGGATTCGATGGTCTGGTGGCGTGCCTGGGTGCTCTGGCCGGAAAACAGGGTCATCCGCTGTATCTGCATACTAATGCTCTTGTCCACCATGGGTGCGCGTTCTGATTTCACTTCGCGACCTCCTCTTGTGTGCTGATCATTGAGTGTAGTAACCGGCATGATGGATACGAAGGCTGCGTGCACGCTTCAGAGCCCCTTCATTCAGTTTGAAGAAGGTGGCATGACGTTCCACAGCGGCGCATTGTTCAGTGGAAATATATGGGGCATCGTCGCCGGGCTATTTTTCCTTGGAACAAACGTTGTCGCAATAGGTCTGATCGCGTATCGCGCCTGGTACGTTTCTCTCACTTTGCAGGCACGAGAGTACATACACATGATCGGAATGAAACCGCACACAGGGAGCACCGCCGCCTCATCGTGTTGTAGTATTTCACGGGATGCTCCAAGCGATCACAAGTTGAGAGAACGCTCGCGCTTCTCATCGAGTCCGGAGTAGTGTACTGCGCCATCTGGGTAAATGTCTCGTTTCTCTACTGAACGAACTCCGAACGGTTCGCATAGGTCATGATCGTGGTCTATCAACTCTCCTACCTATCACCCGAGCTCCAAAAACCGGCCATCTCGGACGGCTTCCACTTCGTGACAAGTGGATGCCTGATCCCCCTCATTGTGAGTAGCAAGAGAGGAACTAAGTGCTGTCAATTTGTGCTTGCCCTCCGACTGTCGAAGGGCATATATCCGACACTCATCGTTATTCTCTGCGCGGCGGACAAGTCTCTTCACGAGGGGTCCGCCAACGGTCATGTCCCGGACATCTCCCTCGTGTTTCAGGTACCTTCGAGCCGCAGCCGAAGGACCCTTTCGGAGTTAATGAGCGCATCGTCTACGCCTGCTACTCGGGAGGCATTTAGAGTTCCTCAATGAGTTCCGGAGCCGGCGCGAGCGACGACACTACCAAGGACATGGAGGCAGGCCTCCCCGGTGGCCCCGTCCCAAAGTCTAGTTTCGCTTCTGATAGCGAGCCCGAGCTCGTTCGCGCATCATGCCCATCCTCTCCTCCAGGCATTGCTACCCATCACTGAACGCGAATATACAACTGAATTTGAACACTACTGTTTTCGTATGCCCTCCTCCGCCCAGGATAGTACGTAGCGACGGATCTCGAGCGCAAACAGCACCTTCAGTCGCGCCCTCGAGTACTGATACACCCTCTCCAAGCTCTGAACATCCCGCCCCTCGCGCATGGGCGCACATGACCACACACACCTCCTACATCGTGAGCGCCTTCTCAACGCAATTCATCGGCCTCTGCGAAAACCGGACGAAGCCGGCCTTGTTGTGCACGAGCGTCGTCTTGTCGAAGCCGCATGCAGCCGGGTCGGACGACGAGAGTTCTGTACGTGGCGCCTCGCCGGTATCCGTGCCGCGTGGCTTCCTCTACCTCTGATGGATCAGGAGACAAATTTGTGGCCAGGTAAGTATTCCGTTCGTCTACGAAGCTGCTTCCGGGATTACTCACCTGTGCCTCCTTGCAGGAATCATCGCCGGCGGGAAGGCCTCCGACCGCCCCGGGAGCATCTTCGTACTTCAGCGCCGCCGTGTTGTCGGAGCTATTTTAGCTACGCACGGTGCTCTCCCCGGACTCGGGAGTCAGCAGGCCACTTTGGCGCAAGCACTCCTTCATACTTATAATCAAAAGTTGAGGCTGTCGTTCACGAGCACGCTGAGACATTCTTGTATATCATACAACCCGCACGACCCAGCTTCCCTCGTTCTTGAAGCTCTACCTGTTCCCGCTTTCGCTAACGTCAACCCGTCTCGATGGTGTGGCCGCGGGACGTGGCTACCTCCCTGAACATCTCCAATGCCGCCCTAGGGAACCTGTCACAGACTATCGACGCGACGTACGAGGAGGTCCAGCTCGCGCTATGGAACGAAGGGTACAACCTCAAGCAGAGTTTTATCACCGTCGCTCTACTGACGATGTTCTTCGGTATGACATCAAGTCGTCACACTGGCGATAACCTGCGCTGACGAGTTGTTGAAGGGCTGTTCACTGTCCTCGCTGCGGTGGCGGCGTATGTCCTCCTGTACGTGCAGCGTACATCGCCTGGTACTACGACGTGTCCACGTTCTTAACCTCCCCGCTCCAGGTCAAAGCGAATTGAGCCCAGGAGAGCTGCTAGCATGCTCATGGCGATCGTCGTGATGTGGGTCTCTACACTCGCGTACTGGGTCGCAGATATCGTGGCCACGGTGGAGGCATATACAGTTCTGCGGGACCTCACGTTGCACATCTCGGACCTGACGACGAACATGCGAGATTGCCTGGGCTCCCTTCCCGTCTCCGACTCTACATTCAGCTGTACGAGAGGAGGACCGCTGACAGAACGCCCTGGCCCCACCGCGTATGGCCTCCAGGCTTGTACAGGTACCGCGGCACTGACGATCAATGTGGGTCTTGCTAGAAACACGATAGTTTCCGCGTCTCATGTTAACCGGATCCGTCCTTTCCATGCAGGTGACCATCGGAGACTCGATTGTGTGGTGGCGGGCGTTGGTGCTCTGGCCGGACAATCGAGTTGTCCGTTGGTTATGCGTGATGATGATCTTGCTAACCTCGGGTACGCATCCTATGTTTTCCTCCAGTCCTCGCACTCGTGCTGATGTATTTGATCAGTGACCGGAGTTCTGGATACTGTGGTTGTGTGCGTGAGAGTAGCTCAGGAGGATGATTGGGCCACTCCTGGTAGCGTCTTCAAGCTGCCTGATGGCGACCAGATCATCGAAGGCTCGATGTTCTCGGGATCGGCGTACGGCGTACTCGCCGGGTTATCCTCCCTCCTCACGAACATCGCTGCAACAAGCCTCATTGCATACCGTGCATGGTGCGTTCCTCGCGCTTATGTGGGCATAACGACGCGCCGGCTCAAGGATAGAGCGATACACAGGGAACATCGTCGCATCATCATGTCGCACCTGAAGGGATTCTCCCCGCGCACGCAGGTGGAGCGAACGCTCGCGCTTCTGGTCGAGTCCGGGCTGCTGTACTGTGCCATCTGGGTGAGCAGGTTTGTTCTCTGTTGTCTGCAATACACCTCACGACTTAATCTCGCAGGTCCTGATGGTCGTGTGCGAGGTCATTCATTTACCTCTGGGGGCCGAAGAGTCTGCGTTTGCGGACCGCTTCCGCTACGTGATGAATGGATGCCTTGTCCCTATGATTGTGAGTGTCAGAGGTCAGAATGCGATCTGGTATACATGCATGATGTCGCTCACACTCCGTGTTCCACGCAGGGCATGTATCCTACGCTCATGATCATCGTGTGCGCGCTCGACAGGTCCCTCTACGAGAAGTCAGTGGACGAACATGCGCGCAACCCTTCCCTCGGGCTTGACATGGCCTCTATCCGCCCCTGCGGGACTCTGTCAGAGCTGTTGAGCCAATCTTCTGCGTTCACTGCCACGAAGAGGACTGCTGGAGGCTCGAGGCCTTCAAAGGACGATGCGGGCGGCGCCGGAAAGACAGAGTCATTGTCATACACACCGGCAGCCCGCACGATGGATATGACTCTGCAGCATGAAAGTCTGTGTGTAGCCTTGGACAGAAGTTGAAGTAGGCAGGAGGAGCCTTACGGTGTGCACTGGACGGTTACTAGGTATCATAGCTTCAGGCAGTGTTCTCCGAGTCGCAGTTTTCAGAATTTCTTCGCGCCACTCAAGTGCATGGGGCTTGCTTACCTCGCGATGCCTTCAGTCGAAGCTTTGTCAACGCGACAACTGCCCCCATCCGGCCTGATGGAATCGCCATTTAGAGCGCGCTGGATGTGGTTGGACCACTGGAGGTCGTGGGTCCAGTGTATGAGTACTTCCAAGACGAAGACAGCTGTAAGATGGGATAAGGAAGAAGTTCTGATCAACTCACAGCCATCTATTGACTCGTGAAAAGAGGCATAAACCTAGTCTATAGTCTCTAGTTACTGTGTGTTAGCTCTGTTACAGCTGTTTTCACACCACTTGTCGTTTGGCGCCGCGCCGCGCGGGACGCCACCACCTGCGCTTGCCCTCCACTTGTAACTTTCACCTGCGATATCTCCTCTTCCGCTCAACGTTTCGCCTCACTTTCTTCTGCTACTCGCTCTGCTTGGCTACGCGCATCCAATGATGCCCACGTCGAGAGGAATCACCCGCTGCAACTTCTCAACTCAGCACGGCCCCATCCTCAGCCACCGCCGACTTTCACCAACGATATCTCGAAAACTCATGCACAAACCGACCTCGCCATTTCAATGGCGATACCTCGAGGACCGTATACAGCCACTCAACATGAATTCTCGCGCAATACGTCGCTTCTTCCATACCGCCATGCATCGCGCACACCGCCCCTATGGGCCTCGCTGCTGGGATGAGTACCGGAGGGCACTGGGACACTCGGGATGGGAGCAGAGGGCTCAGGGGAGGTTTCTGAGGTCGGAGGGATGATATGCAGAGGGGAAATTGGTATGTTATTGTCTGTACCCCCGTGCACCGTGACTGCGTCTGCCTGAGTCCTAGTGACTTGCAAGTCCCGGCCTCAGGCCGTCAAGCCGTGAGGCCGAGCCCTCGCGCAGGCCGGGACGAGCCGGGCTTTGGTGAGGGCTTCTGACGGCCTGACGGCTCGGCTCGAGGATATGTCAAGCCTGAGCCGAGCCGTCAGGCCGGGGCTTAAACGCTCTGCTCATCCAAGTCCCACTTTGCCTGTCAAGCCTGTCAAGGTGCGTCAGAAATGGAAGAATGCGCAGAGTCGCAGGACTCACGCTGTTTTTGGCCGCTCTCAGTGAGTAGTAGAGCCTATTCTCTCACTCCGGCTCACATGTCTGATCCTTTGTATGCTCCTAGGGTCCCTGTGCACCGTTTATAATACGTATGTGAGCTCGGATGACCTGTATAACCATTCGTAGATCTCTCTGAAACCCTCCAGCTCGCAGTTTCTGAGGTGATTTCTCCGTCAACCGAAGCCGCGGCCCAGGCCGGGCCAAGCCCCGGGCTTGGCCTGAGCCGTCCTGAGGGCCCGGCCTGAGGTTCCACCAAGCCCGGCCGTCTGAAGCCGGGCCAAAGCCCCGGGCTTCAGGCCGAGCCGGGACTTGCAAGTCACTACTGAGTCCTGCCCTTCCTGAGTCCTGACGCACGATCATCATGGAAGTTGTATGTATGCACTGTACAAAACCAATTCACATTGTATGCAAACCATATCCTTGCCCCAGGTCATCGTAGAGACTGGGGAGATCTTGCCTTCGCCCACCATATACCAGCGTCTGTTCCTTTGGTCTCTACTATCATGCCTCGCATGACATCGCGCTCAACAAAACCAGTATCGAATGACCTCCGTTGGGCCATCGTACATATGCGCCATCTTCGGGACATGTCTACGGACGACATCTCGCGCTGTACAGGTACGAACCTGCGGACTGTGCAGCGCATCCTCCGGCTCTTTCAGAAGTCCGGGCACATCGCACCACGGAAGTCGAATGAGGCTCGAGCTGCTATTCTCTCGCAGAACAATGTGAAGGTGTGTACTATATTCTCAAGCTTCCGAAAGCTCGATGATGTTGGGCTGGGGAGCAGGAATCTCATGAAGATCCTGTGCGTGAGCCAGCTCTGCAGCCGCCACGAGCGCCGCGAGCCCGCCTGCTGGCATGGTGACTGGCGCAGGGAATGTGAACGGCGTGTCGTGGGATGTGGAGGGAACCGTGGTCTTCTTGACAGGCTTCGGCCTAGGCTTAGGCACCGAACGATGACTCGGATCCTCCTTCTGAGAGGGCGCGTTGGGAGGTGTGACCGCAGCCGCACGAGTCCTCAGCGTGTACTGCCAGGAGGGCGCATCAGTCGTCTTCTTGACTGGCATGGGTCTCGTAGATTATGGATGGCAAAACTAGGAGCCCCCTGACTCGGAGAGTTGAAGGCGAGACTCGAGAGAGGGCGAGCTGTAAGGTATGAGGGAAGAGAAGCTATGTAGCGCCAAGGAGAGGAAACAATCAATCGCTCATGTATACAGGCATCTCGCGTACATGTGCAGCAGCCTGAGCTAGTGGCAATTCAACATAGCATAGCGACGAGACGAACATAGGATGTTGAATTAGGTGACGATGGTATGTTTGTAACCAATATACATGACTTTGCGTAGGGAGAGGCTGGGACGCAGCCAGGGTGGCGGTATGGAAAGTGGAGTCGAAGCCAACGAGCAACATACCATGTCGCGACCTTCTATGACCTCAGAAACCTCCCCTGAGCCCTCTGCTCCCATCCCGAGTGTCCCAGTGCCCGCCGGTATTCATCCCAGCAGCGAGGCCCATAGAGGCGGTGTGCGCGATGCATGGCGGTATGGAAGAAGCGACGTATTGCGCGAGAATTCATGTTGAGTGGCTGTATACGGTCCTCGAGGTATCGCCATTGAAATGGCGAGGTCGGTTTGTGCATGAGTTTTCGAGATATCGTTGGTGAAAGTCGGCGGTGGCTGAGGATGGGGCCGTGCTGAGTTGAGAAGTTGCAGCGGGTGATTCCTCTCGACGTGGGCATCATTGGATGCGCGTAGCCAAGCAGAGCGAGTAGCAGAAGAAAGTGAGGCGAAACGTTGAGCGGAAGAGGAGATATCGCAGTTGGAAGTTACAAGTGGAGGGCAAGCGCAGGTGGTGGCGTCCCGCGCGGCGCGGCGCCAAACGACAAGTGGTGTGAAAACAGCTGTAGAGCTCCGATAATGACAGCTTGTTGAATAGACGCCAGCTCGTTGGCCTCAACGAGTCCGACGACGACGATCTCTCTTCCACTTCATTCGAATACCTATGCATTGCAGAGTCGATCTTGTGTTCTTTCTAAGCCTCATGCTTTGTGTCTCTGCTGTTCTAATAATCTCCGACAAGTCTGGCTGATCGCAACATCGCGCTGAACAAGACATCACTTGGTAGGATGGAAGGAGGAGACGATATAGCAGGATGGTCTGTGAGGAAAGCGGGGTGAAGCGAGTGCTTTGGGGTATGTCAGGTACGTGTTATACAACACCTACTTATTCCATGAAGCTGCTCAGTCTTCCCGCTTTAGTCACGTACATACAGCGTATAGCAATAACATCGGTTAAGTTGTTCGGCCCCGTACACCGTTGACATCCCTGGCTGCTTCAAGAGCGTTATCAGCCATTTCTTCGTCGCCTAGGGAGCTCATGAACAGCCGCCTTATAAATCGTAGCGAGGATGGCACGCACAAGCACGTCTAGCACGACACTCTCAGCGGGCTACTCGGCGAAGGTCGCGCTTCCCGACCTCGTTCCGAGGCACCCGCAAAGACGACAGAGCTCACCGCCAATCAGTGCTAGCTCGGCTACATGAAATGTCGCCCATCCGTCCCGTACACGCAGCTTGCGCACTCGTCCATTCAGAAGCAGGTGGCTCCGAAAGTAGATGCACCGTACCGGCTGTCTGCTCGAGTGGTATGTCCATCGATGTGCTACCTTTCCTCCAGTATGCCACCGAGCGAATTCTGACCAGTCTTCGAGGTGGTGCAGACCGTCCCAGTCGTCCCCGATGTCATCAAATGCGGTCTGACGCGAGATCTGCACACGGATACTGGGACCTAATTCTGAACGCTACCGCATGCCGAGCAGTTCCTCGGCCTGGCCTGGAGAACTCGACACTCAATGGTCCGATAGCAACCACCCCGGAGTCGCAATGGCAGACCTGCCTCGCGTTCGGCAGTCGAGGCTCTGAATTAGGCCAGCCAATAGCCCATGCGCGAGCTGGCTGGCCAGATCGAACGCCCAGGGTTCGGTCGGCTCGAGTTTCGGGCATGACGGTAGACGTTGGAGGTGCGTTTCACAAACGGTATCTCTCTCTCTCTCTCTCTCGCTGTCCCACGGCAGCATTCTTCCGACCTTCATGGAACCGAGCAGTGGTGGCATGGCACACCAGCGGAGTTCGACGCACTTTAAGTAACCTGAGTTCGAGGCCCCCTCCTGTTTACAGCACCAGCAACCTCCATGTCACCGGTAGTCAACGGAGGTCTCTCACCTTCGGGGACGGTAGCAGTCGTTGCATCCGTTGGACTGGTGCGTAAATCGTTGTATCATCTCTCTCGCTCTCGCTTCTCATGACAGACCGGACGCGACGCAATCTCCTCGCCATTGGTATCCTGGCGCCCTCCAGATCGCGCACCAGATCTTCTGGAGGTACGAGACCTACAACATCGCCGTGCAGAGACCACATCTTACAAACGACCCCATGAATCTGGGCAGTGCAACACCAAGTTGCTGGCCGACCATCAACTTTCTCTCCGAGAAGTCGAAGATGCGCTCCCACAGAGTCTAGCACAAAACCGTCGGTCCGGCAATACTCGCACCCACCTGCGATGGCCAATATCCCCACTCCGGTGCCACACCAAGCTGCCGGATAGGCTGGTGGGGTCGCTGACAGCGCGCCCTGTGCGCAGGCACGCCTGCCCTCGTTACAAGACGGCAACCGTGAGATAGTCGACGAATGTCCTAGGACGCTATAAAAAACCGTTCGCCGACTAGCGAAGAGGCGTTATATGCCTGAACATATGTTCACATCCCAAGCTGGGACTCCGCACCATGCGCGCGCCTCTCGAGGCGGAGCTGCTCCGGCAGACAGGGAAAGTGCTCAATCCTTTCAAGGAGCTTCAACATCGCTACGCAGCGAAGCTCCCACATAGCCCTGCACCAGCAACTCCGGACAAGTCTCAAGACTGAGGGCCAGGGGGCTGCCGCCGACGAGGACGGGATGTGCTGGCAGGAAGCCCGAGCGTCTGAACTTGCCGATGCCACCGGGATCACGGGACCGGGACTGTGGCACGCAGCTGACCCCGTCTAATAGCCGAGACCGCCGAGATCGCTGCAGTACTGAACGCAAGAAGGCTCACCATCCCCGGAAGGAACCTGGCAAGGGTGCGACTAGCACGCGTCCTCCTAGAGACTCCTCTCTGGAAGGTACCTCACAGAAGCCACATCACTAGCTACCGTTAATACCCAATTCATGGCGAAGCTGATGCACGATACTCTCCCTGGATGCAGGCGGGGCCACGGCGACACACTGTCAACGGGTGACGTGTAGAACGTTGGAACAACCCAGCCATAACGAGTAGTAGACGGACGACACTCCTGACGAGGGGAACACTGGTGAAGCCAGTGGCCATGGACCTCCACTAACTTCTCCTCGCCTGCGTTTCGGGACCGCTGCGGCCCAGGGTATATGCACGTAAAGTGCTGCTAACAAGCTCAGTAACCGATGTCCCCCATAGCGCTCATGGAATCGTCTTATTCTGCGAGTAGGAATGCTGGTACACTGCAAGAGCAACAGCGCACACCCCACACCGCCCAGCATCCCTGCAATAGCACCAGCCAGTGCACGGCTCACATCCACTTGTCCTGCCCCGCCCCACCCGCAATGACCCGTTATCCTCCGTCCTACCCCGCTGCGCCCCGCCTCCCCCCGAGATCATCGCCTTTGGCAGGCCCATGTATCCCATCCCCCCCATGGCCCGAACACCTCACCCTGATCGCCAAATGGACAGGATGGCTTGAGGTCCCGGCTCCAATAGGTCAACGAAGAGTGACGCATCGGTATACCCTTGTGGTCAGACCGGACGAGCCGATTACGACTGGCAGGATGGTCAGAGTCCTAGCTGCGTCGCCCAGGTTATACCACGCACCTGATGCGCCGTCCGGGAGCTTCGTCACGTACGACCCTCATGTGATAGGGAGGATAGGTGACACTTGGAAGTTGAGCGATGGCACGATGCGGGCGAGGGTGATGAATGTCTGTCGGGGATGTAGAGTTGAAGAAGTGGAGATCAACTTCCCTTATCTACTGGCGCCGCAAGCTCGGCCCGCACGTTACGCGTCAAGATGGGGAACAGAGGCCGAACTGGTGGAGATGGGCTTAGTGCCGATAACATGCGTCCTGCCGCAACCGGTGGAGGACGGATGCTTGGGAGAAAACTGTTGGCTAAAATAGAATAGCGGCGCAGAGTAGCATACTACATACGTAACATGCCTGGTCACGCACGAAACAGCGCACCTCCAAGCCCCTGGTTGAACGAGCTAATAACAGACTATGATGCAGCAGGAACGGAATCAGCGCCGCGGAATGCACACGAGGAAGCAACAGAATGATCATCCCAGAACAACACTCGCGTAGGCATGGACAGCGCTTTAAGTCGTAGCTGGTGAGACACCACGGAAATCGGGCTGAAGGAATGAGCGTACAAAGGCAGCAACGAAGTAGAAACCAACTACGCACCTGGAAGAAGCCGGGCGCCATGGTGTAGCACTGAACATAGCGAACGCGAGAGAGGAAGATGCAGTGTATCGTGACGACGAGAGTAAGCGGCGGTATTGGCGCGGCAACGACCCAGACTCCGACACCGGCGAGGAGCCAGACTACAGAGTTCTACGCTACGCATAGCAGACGAAACTGATAACAACGAAGCGCACTGAACGGCGAGAGCACACGACGAGTTTCGGAGTGCACGAGGACGGCAGGAGTAAGCAAGTTTCTGACACGGCGCAGGGCCAGACCTCGTACCTGGATGGAGTTGACGACGTGATGCAACATCGAGACCTGAGGATGTCGACGACACGGGCAGGAGCGCCGCGACGACGGGTGCCCGACGCGAAACACCGGAATACTGCAGATAAGGAGATGACACCGGCGTGCAATCGCAGTTTAGAACCTGCGCCCAGCGATGAGAGGATGGAGCGCCTAGACTAACCCACCAAGAAGCAGCGAAGCTCGCCGATCCAGCAGCTCCACAATTCGAGGAGCGCGCGCGTATATTGAGGGGAGTGTACGAGAAGCAAGCAAAGGACTGTGCACTAGGCATCAGATGCCCCCTAGAAGATGACAGGCGTAAGCAACCATATGACAGAAGTCTATAAGGAAGGCAGTGCTGTGTTCGACGTGCCTAGCCTAGGAAGGAACCAGGGACAAAACGCTATGCGCGAAACCTGGAAAGCGACATGAGATGAGCGAGAATGTGCTGGGCACTAGACATGGCGAACCTCGACAGCGGAACACACCTGCAAACAACTGCACGATTGGGAAACACGAGCGATTTCGGGCCCAAGGAACGTCCGAGCAAATGGGCGAGAATGCCACTGCGAACAGTAAGCGGACCGCGTCGGCAAGATAGCAGGAACGTATCAGCAATAGCAAGGACAAGTTCAAGGAGATCAACTCACGTCTCGAGACCAAGGCCGATATCCAGGAAAAGGGCTGCTTTTCCACGATGGCACGCAAAACGGAAACGCACAGCACGGGCAGGACCCTGAACGTACACGAGACACTTTTGGTATGACGGAGCGCCGTCCTGCGCTGACTGGAAAGGGGACGAAGTGTCTGGAGAGCCGGAGATGGCCAAGACGTAAGCTTCTACCCATCCAGTGGGACCGCGGACGAACTAGATTCCGCCTTCCCCGCCATTGCTGTCGCAGGATGACACGAGCCTTCCTCCTCCCAATCCTCTGAAGGCCGGTGACGAGAGCTTGATACGACTGAGGAATCCAACAAGTCAGAATAGCCTGCGATGAAGGCACCGCGATACGATGGAGGAAGAATGCAACATACTGCTGCAAGGGGCGCAAGCTGTGCCGAGCATGGCATGTCGTGCATGAGACCGAGCAGCCTGATGTCTCGCGCTGCCGAGCGCACACTGTCAGATCCATGCCAAACTGACAGTACTGGGGATTGTGACGAGTCAGTACTCAACCTCAGCCTAAGCCGGCGAACGGACAGCACAGCGGAGTCGACGCTTTGGGCAGTGGCGACGACGCAGCGGTGAGCGGAGATGACGTGTCGGCTGGGGTGAGTCGAGAGCTGGGCGCAGCAGCAGAGACTATAGGGAGACAGCACGAGCACGGACACGAGAGAAGCGAGCAAGCAGAGACCTGGCGGGCGAACGTTCGACGAGTATGGCAATACGGAGCGCCGAGGAGCCAGCTGAAGAAAGGAAACGAAGTGAGAGGAAGCGCCAAACGGCAGGCGAAGCGCTTACGCGGAGGAAACCTCGGAGACGGAACGGGCAGCGCCTGTGCCCAACCTGGAGATGCACCATCTCAATGCCCCAACCTCGCTTTTCAAAGGACGAGACAATGCAGCCGGTACGCCTGCCACGCACGTCGCGATGCTGACAGCGCGAGTTTGGCAGGAACGAAGCGACGACCAGCTCTGGACAATGAATAGAAGACAGGGACCGCGGGCGGGTCACTTAATGTGAGCCTGGCAACCCTGCCTCGCCCTCCACCCCCACTCTACTCGCTCTACTGCTGTACTGCGCCCTGCTGCCTAAAGCGACCTTTCTGCCTAAGTCCTCGACCGCTCCTCAGCCATGTCGCACACCCTGAACAACGCTAGCACCCAAAACAGTGATGCGACCTTGGTCGCGCACACTACGCCCAACGGCGCGAGGATCCTGGCCTTCGCCACGCCCTCGCAGCCTCCCCAAAACGAAGCTGCACTCACCCAGCAGGCTCCGGCCGGCCTACCGAACGTCGACGACGCGGACCGATCCCTGATGCCGGACGTGGTGCGCGACACCTTCGATAGTGCCACTCCTACTCCTCCCCATCCGCCGCTCACCCAGCCTCAACAACGCTCGTCCCCGGACGAGGGCAACGGTGGAGTAACCTACGACGACGGCGGGCAGAGCATGCACTCGACGACCCATGGGACAGGGGCCCAGGTATGTCTCCGATCTCCTTCGTCACTAGTCTCAGACTGAGAATCGCCGGAAGACGGTTCACGGTCCTCCGCCTGGCTTCCATCCCCTGAGCACGCCAGAACGCTCGCCGTCCCCGACGTCGTCGTGGACGAGCTCCTCTACACTCGGAGATCTGCCAGACTCGTCACCCATCAGCTATGACCTGGACACGCCCGACACCTCGGCGGACGAGGGCGGTCCCCCGTCCCCAACGGCCAGGGTGGCGAGGCAGCGGGAAGCGCGCAGAGCGAGGACACCACGTCCGACTATCAACCCTGTGGACGCCTTCGCACACGTCGACCCTCTCCGCGAGGAGCGCGAACGCCAAGCCGATAATGGGTCGGACTATTTCGCCTTTTTCTCGTCTCCACCACCCTTCGTCGACCCGCCGCACGTCCAGCAGCACGGACTCGTCGGCGCACCGAGGTACAGCAACGATAACGCGCCGCCGCACCCTCACTTCAATTTCGGACACGCGATGGAGCCGCAGCGTATCGGGATAGAGGAGCAACGGGCCGCACTAAGGCAAGCCTCACGTAGCACCCCGCGTACGTGGTATCACGGTGAGCATACCCCTAGCCTCGCACCGATGGATGACGTCCCAAACGCTAGGAAGCGTTTGTGGACGGGATCCCCCGACCCCAAGGACGCAATCCGCGCCCGCCGACGCCCGAGACGCGTCGAATCGACCCCGTTGAGGCCGCACGCATCAAAAAGCAACTCCGACGTTTATAATCCATGGAGGAGTGCCGGGCGAAGCATCTCGTATGAACGGGACAATGGGGCACTAGTACAGCCTGCAGCTAGTTCGAATCGTGTAGCGATGACGACTCTAAACCCCCCAAGTACTATACACACCCAGAACGGGCCCCTACTAACGCCTGGGCAGGAAGCCTCGGCAGCTACTCACGCGACAGGGACGCGGCCGAATACTGCCCGTCCCCAGTCCCCGAGCAACGCTCCGACAGCGACGTATCCCCACGACGCGCGGCAGCACTGTGCGACTCACCCAGCTACCCCTCCCGAATACGGCAGGTTGATGGACGTAGACAGCCTCTCCGAGTCACCGCACCGGGGCGATTCCGCCACGCCCGAGCCCAAGAAGGACAAGGGCAAAGGACGCGCGACAAGTCCCGGCCCCGAGCAACACGACGTGCAGCCCACGGATACGACCACGCGGCACAACGAATGGAGTCAAGCGGACCTCCTCGAAGCGCGCGAACGGAGCCTCAGGCAAGCGATGGAGGATCGCTCAGGCAGGAGGAGTTTTGTCTCTCCAGACGAGGCGTGGGCGGGCCACACGGGACGGACCCACGAGAGGAGAGCGGGCCCGTTGGGCACTCGGGGACAGTACGCGGCTCGCCACGATGGCGCTGGGACAACCGAGAGAACACTGCGGGATGAGCACTCCTCGCATGCATCTCGTCGGGACCAACTTGCTGCCCCTAACGAGCGGACACCACGCGAACACGCCGCCACGCAAGACCGCGCCAATCACGGGAGTCATGCGAACGGCTACCGGAACTGGAGATGCGCCTCGGAGTACGTTCCAGCTCCTAACACGAGAGCTGCCCAGTTCGTCATGAACGGGAACCCCTTCATCCCTCGCGCAGCATCCCCGCTATTGCCCCAGCGCTCTCCTACCTCCCGAGTGGCTAACTTGCAGCGATCGCGATCGATCCCCGGCAACTATCAGGAGGCCGGTGGCGAGGACTGGAGAGCGGACCGATCGTGGGACAGAGCCGAGGAGCCTCGGGACGCCCAGATGAGCGACGATGAGACGCAGGACGCCGAGGAAGACTGGAGGAACGAGAGGACACGCCGAGACTGGCAAATCGAGGAGGGCGAGGTCCTCCCGACCGCCCTCTGCGGTGAAGATCTTGAACTCGAAGGCGACCCTACAGAAGTTCCGAATGGTGGTTTCCCTACCGTCCACCGTGACGACCCCGAATCCTTCCTCCAGGGAATGGCCCGCGAATGGACCCGCGAGATATGGAGCGACCCACCAAACTCTGACGTCCTAGTTGAAGTATACAATTACCACTACTCTGAGGAAGACTCACACAACAGGCGCATCGCGGACGGCCTCCACAGGCACTTAGAGCAAATCAGCGGCGAATCTGACTTCGATGTGGTCCCACCTGAGCTCGAAGAGGGCCTCCGCGCGCGAACACGCGATCTCCCATCAGTGTGGGCTATCCGGGGACTCACGCAAAGGGGAGTTGCTCGCGCGACGGCGAGGGGTGCATGGTCTTTCCCCTCCCTGTCTTTCCTGGTTTTTCCGCGCGCCGCAGTCATACCCAGCTGGCTATTCATGCTCGAGGGCTTCCTCAGCAACGACGAGTTCAAAATCCGCGCTGCGATACTACGCGTCCTCAGCGAGGAGGAAATGGCCGCCTGGCTCGAACGAATGGTCAGTAGCAACCCAGAGTTCGCCAGGTGGCCGCTCGAGCGCGCCATACGAGTGATCGTTCGCTCTTTGCGAGTCGAGACTCTCCAACTCAGTAACGGCAACTATGTCACTAATATCTTCATGCGGTCCCCCACGAGGGATGTCAGGGAATGGCGCCGATGGGTAACGGAGCTACGAACACGCCGCTACCGAAGTTTTGCCATCGGCACGGGGCGAGTGCGGCACATCACGGCCTGTGCGGGATGCCGAGGCGTGAGCCACCCGACCCATCTGTGCCCTTTCCCAAGGGTACGCGGATGGAACGGCCCAGGTCCCGGTGAGGGTGTCTTCGGTGAGAGACGTAGAGGAAACGACTCAGGAAGAGGCAACAACGGCAGCCGTGGACGAGGAAGCAGGGGACTGCCCAGCCAGAATGCTCGGTACAGGAGCGGCGAACCTCGTAGCAGGAACCCTGGAGAAGGGGGTTCGACGCGCACGCCCGGACGTGGTGGAAGGAACGATTACGGGCCACACTCGGGCAGGGGCCCGAGCAACGGCCGCGGAGGCGGCGCTGGTGGAAGCAGCAACGGCGCGGGCAAGCGGCACCGCTTCTAGGCGCACTGAGGGCATGACCGCACCCAGGCATACTCTCGAGACGATTAGCTGAGCCACGATCTCCTGTTATCTACATCCGTTACGAGCTCCTCTTGACTGGCGGGCGCATGCCCTGTATCTTGATATACGTGTATACCGATAGCTGTCTCAAGCTCAATAAACGCACACTAGAGCTATGCACGAGAAGCCCAGGACATCAGCTAGTAACAGAAGCCGGCGAAATTGCGACGATGCACACGAGAGCAGCCTGAGTCGCACGACGCAGACAGGGGGCTGTCCCCTAGCAGACGTCCTCGAGAGGGCGACGATGAGGTGGTACCCTATAGCCATGAAACAACAGGACAACGAGCTGAGTACTTGATGATGCTAAGGGCAGGACCTGACGCATGCGCGGAGGACACCATGTGCGACGTGTAGCTTCGCGCGAAGGCGGATGGACGCGGAAACATCGTCTGTGGCAAGCACCTGCCAACCCAGGCCGGGATCGCACTATGGCGCTGCCTGGATAGTCCCTACACGGCGCCCGAGAGGTTGTGACATGATCCTGCCTCTGGCTGAAGGCAAAGCCTGAGAGGGATGTGCCTGTCGGGCAGCTACAGGATGAGGCCAATGAGCGAAAGGCGGCCCCGGGAAAGGGAGCATAATATATGGCCGCTGCTGATGTAATGAAGCCCTCGAAGCGACAGAACCGACGAGAGGTAACAATCGGTGAGTAACGAATCGCGCGAGCAGGAGGACGCGACACGTCGGGATGTAAGTACGGTGATTGGTCGTCTGACCCGCACCAGAGTGACGACTGGGCAAACGCGGGCTGCAGGATAGAAAGTGCAGCATGTGGACAGCTGCACTGGAAACCCTGACAGACAGCAGTCAGCCAGAAGCCTAATATACTGCCTCTTGAGGTACAGGACAGCTTCTGGTGCGCATTGTAGGTTCTTCTATTTAGATACCGGCGAACCGAGCTTGAATGCTAAAGCCCCAGGCGGTGTGCCACGCACCAACGGGGCAACGCCATCCGAGACGGAGGGCGAACCGTCTAGAGTCGGGGGGACAGCTGTGCCCCGACTGACACTGCAGCTACCAACCAACCCAACTACACAAATATAACACTCACGGAAGATAGTACCGGCCAAGGTCATTCGAACCTCAACGGCGGGCTAGGAGGAGCGCGCGTTGGTGCTAGCCGCCCCTCTGTTGAACCTGCTGATGAGAATGGAAGCACAGTATTGCAAGTGGTGAACGGAGAGCGGTGCGAAGAGGAGATCGGCCACAATAACGAGCGAGACGGAGACGGAGACCAGCAAGAACCATCGAGAGGGGTAGCAGTTGGCTCCCCAGATAAAACCAGCCAGACGAACGTTCTCCCGAATACGAGAACCAGGCAGCGTACGGAAGAGATCAAACGCAAGACGGCCCTAAAAGTGGCCTCGCTGAATATAAACGGCTTCGGGAACCTAATCCGCGACCATACGGATAATAAATGGGGACGCGTATATAGGATGATGTCAGACCAACGGATCGGCGTACTCCTCTTGCAAGAGACTCACTTGACAGAGGAGCGTAAGGCCGGCCTTCATAGAATGTTCGCGCGGAAAGTGAAGATCCTCCACTCGGAGCACCCTGATGCGCCAACCCAGAAGGAAGGGGTGGCAGTCGTATTGAATACCAGGTACCTGAATACAGAGGAGGCGACGATGACGGTGATAGTCCCTGGGAGAGCCATCCAAGTCACGTTCCCGAGCCTCGGAGGCGACCGAAGGAACATTCTCTGTATCTATGCACCGTCGTCGAACGGAGTAAGCGAACGAAAACGCTTCTTCGACGAAGTGCGCAAGTTTTATGAGGCTCACCCAGAATGTCCCAAACCCCACCTGATGGCGGGGGATTTCAACAACGTAGAGGACACGATAGATCGCCTCCCAGTAAACGACGGTCCTGACCAGTCAATTATTGCGCTAGACGACCTGAAAAGCAGCCTGAGTATGATGCTGGCGGACGGATGGAGAGTGACAAACCCAAACTCGAGGGAATACACCTTCCACCGCAGTACGGGAAGGGACGCGGTCTTCTCCAGGCTGGATCGGATATATGTGACCCCGACCATTTTCGAGGGTGCACGGGACTGGCAAGTATGTGAGGCTGGGGTCAAAACTGACCACAGCCTAGTATCAGTTCAGCTTACCTCGGAAAACTCGCCCATAGTAGGCCCTGGACGGCCATTGTTCCCCCTGCAGCTTCTGAAAGACAAGAAGCTCGCGAAGGGAATCAAGGAACGAGGACTGCTGGCCATGCGTAACCTTGCTGAGCTCGAAACGGCTGGGGGCAGGTCAGAAGCAACCAGTGCGCAAACCATCCTGCACAGTTTCAAGCATGACACGATGAAAATGGCTCGCGCCCGCGAAAGAGAAGTCGTGCCAAAACTTCTAGCTGAGATTCGGGAAGGCGAGCGGGCTCTCAAACACATCAAGGCTGACCGTGCCCACCCCGAGGAGAGAAAAATTGCAAAAGTAGCAGCCCTGACGAAGCAAGTGCGCCAACTTAAGCAAAGACGCTTCAAGCAGCAGCAGCAAAACTCGCGGGCGACTCACAGGCTGTTCGGCGACCAACCCACGAAATACTGGTCTAAACTACACCGAGAGTGCGCCCCGCGGGACATCATTAACGCCTTTGAAGTGGAAGGACAGCTGGGCGTGTCAGGGGAGAAAATATATGAATCGGACTCTGCCAAAATGGCGACAATGGCCCGTGCACACCATATGAATGTGCAGAAGGCCGATCCTGGTGCGAAGCCGGTGGACGAACGCGAATGCGACATTGAAACAGCCCTAGGCAGCCTAGAGGTAGTAGTAACCAGGGAGCAAGCCTTCGAGATGGGCGATGAGATCACATACGAGGAGTGCGAAATGTCGCTGCGCTTCGCAAAGAACGGAACAGCGCCGGGGCTCGATGGGATCCCCTTTGAGCTATGGAAGACCCTGCACGCAAGACATAAAGAGGACTCACGCTTCCCGAATCGCTCGAGCTTTGACGTTGTCAGGCTACTGACTGCGGCATATGAGGACATGAGAGTAAACGGGGTCAGTGCAAAGACATCCCTAGCGCACGGCTGGATGGCCCCTATCTACAAAGAAAAGGGCGAACGCACTAGAGTGGTTAACTACAGGCCTATAACCCTACTCAACACTGACTACAAACTGCTCAGCAAAACACTTGCTGTCCGGCTTGCGGAAGTTGCACCGAAGCTGATCCATCGGGCACAGGCCGGTTTTGTCCCAGGCAGGAAGATTCATAACCACACGCAACTGACGCGGATGATGATGTGTTGGGCAGAGGCAAACGATGAGAATGGTGCCATAGTTGCCCTAGACCAGGAAAAGGCTTACGATAAGATTGCCCATGACTACCTATGGCGAGTCCTGGAACGGTTCGGGATTCCAGACACCTTCATACAACTGATTCAATCCCTTTATAAGAATGCGGAGACATCAGTCATGGTAAACGGAATCCTGAGCCGATCGTACCGTATACACAGGGGTGTGCGCCAGGGCGACCCACTTTCCTGCCTCCTTTTCGACCTCGCTATCGAACCTTTATCAGCCATGATTAGGAAATCCGACATTGAAGGCTTTAGCGTACCGAGATGTAATGAAACCCTCAAAGCAGTACTCTTTGCTGACGATACCACGGTGTACCTATCTAGCCGCAATGATTTCAACACCCTGCAGGAAGTGCTGGACACTTGGTGCTCAGCAGCTAAGGCTCGATTCAATATAAGCAAAACGGAAATCATCCCCATTGGGAGCCCCGCGTTCCGGGACGAGATGGCGGAAACATACCGGCTCACAGGTGCTTGGGAGAATTACCCGAAGGGAGTCCATGTAGCTCAGAATGGTGAAGCGGTGAGAATCCTGGGTGCGTTCTTTGGGAATGGTGTCAGCCAAGTAGACATCTGGACTCTGGTCCTAACAAAGATAGTCGCAATGAAAAAGCCACTCATGCATGCCATTGCAAGATGGAAGGCAGGCCATGCGACGATCCAGGGGAAAAAACATGTCGTCCAAATGATTATAGGCGGGATGACGCAGTTCCTAACAACGGTTCAGCGTATGCCAGATATTATCCTGACAAGACTCACCAGGATCATTCATAGCTACCTCTGGGACGATCGACACAATACTCCAGTCGGAATGAAGCATGTCATGCTTCCAGTAGAACTTGGCGGCCTAGGCATGCTAGATCTGAATGCTAGAAGCGAAGCGATCGATGTCATGTGGCTGAAGACTTACCTTGATTTCAGCGAAGAACGCCCTCTATGGGCATTCATCGCGGATGACCTCCTCGCGAACCATGTCACGAAAGACTGCAGACCACGAGAAGCACGAATGCGTATCAATCCCTTCTTGCAACGTTGGAACCCAAGATCACGAGGCCTTCCAGCTGAACTGCACGGAATCATGACGGTGGCTGGCAAGTACGGCCTCAGGCTCGAAGGCCTCGCCCTCTCCAAGCAGATTCAACGATCAATGCCTCTGTGGGACCACATGTATGCAGACCGAATCCGACTAGGCCGTCTGACTGTCCCGTCGAAACTCCTAACTTGCCTACAAACTCAGCACAATGCGTCGACCGTCGAGGACTTCATGCACCTAGCGGGGATCCTCGAGACGACGGCACACTGTGCACGAGCTGCATGTAAGTGCGTAGGGTGTACCCCAGAGAGACTACGCACAGGATGCATGAACCCGCATCTCTGCGCGATACGAGCGAGGGCCATGCTGAATACCCTGCCGGGCAAATGGGACCCGCGAAAATGGCAACCCGAGGACTACGAGGATCAAATCATGAGAAGTTTAGAGGAAGAGGAACTTGACGATAAACTCGTACCCTTCGACCGTCGAGTCACAACTTACGGAGACCTAGGCAACGCCTTCAGAATCTTTACAGGAGCTGAACCAGTCTCGAACACGATCATGCCCATGGAGATCGACGAAGACGGTTCGAAACTGACCATAGCGACGGACGGTTCATGCGTGGGCAACGGCGAAAGGGATGCCAGGGCAGGCGCAGGAGTATTCGTCGCAGAAGGCCACCCAATGAATTGCAGCCTCCGCCTCCCAAGCTGGCTGGATCAGTCAAATCAAACAGGCGAGATAGTAGCAACACTTACCGTGACGACAACAGCAGACACACGCACCCGAATCACGCAGGTGACGGACTCCCGAACAACGATGGATTCAGTCTCAAAATGGAGGAAGAAACATGAGGACTCTGGATACATCCTACAGCGGAATGCAGCCCTGACAAGGGCGACGATTGCGAGGCTCCGGATGCGTCCGGCCCACACAATTTTCCAGTGGGTTAGAGGCCATAACGGGCACGCGGGCAACGAGGCGGCGGATAAGCGAGCAGCGGAGGGAGCAGCGAAACTGACTGAAGATCCATTATGTCTTGCAGTCCCTGCCCCTTTCCAGTTGACTGGAGCGAAACTGCAAACAATGACCCAGAAGTTAGCATATTGAGCCATTCGAGCGTGGAAGGATGGCAAGATAGAGCCCCGACCCAGAACAGTTGCAAACATGGATAGGATATCGAGCGGCATCGAAGCAGCCTTCGGAGTCCGGTTTCATGATGCCGCGATATGGAAGTCCTTCCGGTCAAAGCATGTATCGAGGCAGGCATCACAATTCATATGGATGGCGACGCACGACGGGTATATGCTAGGTACGCATTGGTTACGCCCGAAAATGTCTGAGGCACTCCAGCAACGTGCGACATGCGCAATATGTGGTGAATGCGAGACGATGTCTCACATAATCCTGGAATGCCATGCGAAAGGACAGGAAGAAATATGGAACTTACTGAGACAAACATGGTCCTATACGGGAGTTGGATGGAACCCTCCGACCTGGGGAACGGCTTTTGGCGCGGCCTGCGCAGTGTTCAAAACGGATAACGGCAGTAGGAGGACTGCGTTGGAAAACCTGTGGTGCATTCTGTGTACAGAAGCAGTGCATCTCATCTGGAAGCTCCGGTGTGAGCGTGTTATCCAGAACGACGGGATACAGTTCACCGAGAACGAGATCACCAACCGGTATTATGCGACACTTGACTCTAGACTGACGCTGGATAGGCGGACCGCGATGATAGCGAGGGGGAAGAAGGCCCTGAGGCCGCAGGATGTAGCTCGAATCTGGCTACCGGTGCTCGAAAAAGGGAGGGAACTACCACCGAAATGGGTGGGCGATAGCGGGGTTTTAGTGGGTATAAAGCGAGGGAGGTGAGGAGGGATGCCGACCATTGGTCGACGTCCCTCCTCACCGCCCTCGATTGAGTCCCACACAGTGTGCGTAATGGCATTTCCTCGCGGTGATTAAACAGGCACTATTTATTGTAACACGTCCGAGGTCCACAAGCCCTAGAACGAGTTGCTGTAACGGCTCGGTGTCTTAACGAGCGCGAGAGCGAGAGCGAGTCGGGGCCGTTACTGACGAGGGCAAGCAGACGAGGCGGACGAGCGAGGACGAGAGAGAGGGCGAGGGCCCGAGACGAAACGGCGTTGGCTAGACGAGGTTACAGGAACGAGCGCGTAGGTATATAAGAGAGACGTAAGTAATCTGTGCCTGTGGCGGCGATATCGATAGGCACGACGGAGGCGGGATACAAAACAGGAAAGAGGGCGCGGGACGGGAACGGGAGCGGAATAACTAACTACGCAGGTCCAGAACGTATCGTACGAGAGTCCGTGAGGATCGTGTCATGGCTGGAGGCCATTACACTACCTCCTCCTCAAGGGAGAGCGCGACGTAGCACAAGCGCGATCCCCTCGTTAGGGCGCATCGCGATGGCTCGTGCGACCGCAAACCCGCGCAACTCCCGTCACAACCACCCGGCAGCTACGCATCTGGGCGCGGCGGCGGTCGAGAGACACATCCAGAGCGGAGTGTCGTCTGCGACGGCGGTGCGTACTCGACGCGAGGGTTGATGCGGACGGGCGCAGGGGAGCGATGGCGAGGAGCGGCTGGAGGGACAGCGGCGTGGGCAGTGCGGGCAGGACGGGCAGGAGCGGGCGCGGTGTTCGGGGCAGCGGGAGCGGGTTCGGACGACGACGGGGAGGCCTGTAAAGAAGTAGAAACAGAATGATTATCAGTAGACTCGAATGCGGCGTGTGCGGAGTGATGAAGTATAGAGGGAGGGGGAGCGAGGGAGCGTGGATGGCGGCGATGATAGCGTTCGACGAGTTCGGTGTGGGTAGTGGGTATATCGGAAAGGGGAATCCAGCAGTCTTCGTCGGCGGACGAGTCCTTCCAGCGCACGAGATACTCGTAACGCTGGCCGAGCTTGCGGCTGTCGAGGATGGTGTGGATGGTACGAGGGGGCGAGTCTTCAAGGATTTCGATGGGAGCGGGGGTTGCGTGGGCGTGGAAGTCAGAGGGATCGTGGTAGGGTTCGAGGAGGGATACATGGAAGACGGGATGGAGGCGTGAGAGATGAGGAGGAAGACGGAGCTTGTAGGCGACGTCGGAGATGGCGTGGTCTATGGGGAAGGGTCCAAGGCGGCGGTAGTCGAGCTTGTCGGAAGGACGGGTAGTCTTGATGTGGCGGCGGAGAAGCCAGACGAGTTGGTCGGGCTTGAAGCGAGGTGCCTCGCTCACACGCTCGTTGTAGTAGCGAGCCTGGTGCTCCTGAGCAAGCTTGAGCTCAGCTCGAAGCTCGTCGTGGAGACGCTTGAGACGCAGAGCGAGGTCGGAGGCAGCGGGGACGTTGACGGTGTCGGTGAGACGGGGTTCAAACGAGGGGTGGAAGCCAAAATTGGCAAAGAACGGGGTCTGCTGGGTGGATGCACTGACAGTGTTGTTGAAGGCGAACTCCGCGAGCGGCAAGTAGTCGACCCAGTCGTCCTGTTGATAGGAGACATAGGCTCGAAGGTAAGCCTCGAGCGTTTGATTGGTGCGCTCGGTGAGGCCATCGGTTTGAGGGTGGTAGGAGGTCGAGTGCTTGTGGTCGATCTGGAGGAGCTTGGTGAGCTCTGTCCAGAACTTCGAGACGAAGGTCGAGCCGCGGTCAGAGATGATGGAGTCGGGGAGGCCATGGTAGCGGAAGATGCGGTCGAGGAAGAGCCAGGCGAGTTCTGGAGCATCGAGCGACTCGTTGCACGGGATAAAATGCGCGTATCGTGTAAGACGATCGCACACGACCCAGATCGAGTCATATCCATGTGACAACGGAAGCTTGACGATGTTATCCATCGTCATCGAGCTCCAGGGGCGGTCGGGGATGTCGAGAGGTCGTAGGAGGCCGAAGGGCTTGTGGCGAGGCATCTTGATCCTACCGCAGATGTCGCATGCAGCGACGTACTTGCGAACGTAGGATTGGACGCCAGGCCACGAGTAGTCGCGCACGACGTTCTGGTAAGTCGCGGCACGACCATGATGACCTGCGAGAGGGGAATCATGGCGGGAATGAAGGATGTCAGCGCGCATGGAGAGAGGAATGAAGAGACGGCCGTCATGAAAGACGAGGTTGCCGTCGAGCTTGAACTTGGGGTCGTCGCGAGCGAGTGCGTCTCGCCACTCCGTGTCGTCACGAAGGGCAATCTTGTAATGCTGCTGGAAGTCGCTGTTGTCGACTGCGAGGGCTGTAATGGCGGAAACTCGCATTGAAGCGGGCGACGAAGCGCCAGAGTCTGCAGAATCGAAAAGTTTCTGTGTGTGCAATGGTGTCAGCAGAACTTTTTCGTTGGTCCGAAGGACCTCATCTCCCTCTCGAGGCGCGTAGTCGCCACGCCTCGAAGGTGCGTCCGCAGGGTTCTTCAACCCAGGAGCATAATCGAGAACAAAATTAAACTCAGACAAAAACATAGACCATCGAGCTTGACGGCGGTTAAGAACCCGCGACGTCATGAAATACTCGAGGTTTTTATGATCGGAAACGACAGAAACGGGAGGGTCCGTACCGATGAGCCAAGCTCGCATGTCCCTGAAGGACTCGACAATCGCGAGCAGCTCCTTGTCGTAGACTTCATAGTTGATCTCCGCCGGCGACAACTTGCGCGAGAAGTACGCGACCGGGTGGAGGAAGCCGTCCGCGTCGGGCTGATGGAGTACGCCTGCGATGGCGAAGTCGGACGCGTCGGTGGCAAGCGTTGATGGGAGGTCCGGGTCGAAATGGCGAAGGACGGGTGATGCCATGAAGGCACGCTTCAGCGCATGGAACGCGTCCGCGGCCGCCTCCGAGAGCACAAATGGAGCCGCTCGAATGGCCTTCTTGGTAAGCGCATTCAGAGGGGCGACGATGCGGGCATAGCCATCTATAAAACGACGATAAAAGTTAGTAAAACCGAGGAAGGACTGAACGTCCTTGACGCAGGACGGCGGCGGCCAGTCTGCAATGGTGCTGAGCTTGTCTGAGTGCATCTTGATGCCGTCCGAACCAAGCACGTAGCCGAGATAATCGACTTCGGGCTGGTCGAAGGTGCACTTCTTCGCGTTGGCGAACAAGCCGGCCGCCTGCAGACGTTCGAGCACGAGCTTGACATGCTGGTCGTGGTCCTCCTGTGTGCGAGAAAAGATAAGTATGTCATCAATGTAAACGACGCAAACAACATCGAGCAGATCGCGAAGAGTGTCCTGGATGAAGCCCTGAAAGATACCGGGAGCGTTAGTAAGACCAAATGGCATGACCGTATACTCGAATAGTCCGAGGTGGGTGCGGAAAGCAGTCTTCCACTCGTCACCCTCCCGAATGCGGATGAGGTTGAAGGCGTTCTTCAGGTCGATGACCGTGAAGACCTTACAACCCTGAACGCAATCGAGGAGGTCGTCCATGAGCGGGAGGGGGTATCGGTTCTTCTTGGTGATGGATTTGAGGCCACGGTAGTCAACGCAGAGCCGAAGCTCGCCCGACTTCTTGCGAACGAACAAGACCGGGGAGCCTGCAGATGATGTCGACCGACGAATGAACCCCTTGCGCAGGTTCGATTCGACATAGTCAAAGAGGACTTGACGTTCCTTTTGAGAGAGATGGTAGAGCGGGCCGAAGGGTGGCGACTTGCCGTCCTCGATCTCGATGGCGGCGTCGAAACCAGGGCGGTGTGGAGGGAGATTCTCGGCGTCGACTGGCGAGAAGACTGATGCATACTGGTGATACTTCTCGGGTACATGAGCGAGGAAGTCGTCGGGAGGTTCAGGTGGCGGAGCCGTGGGTGGTGGAGACGTGGAAGGAGGGACAGCTGCATCAGCGAACGAAGCTGCAGCGACTGTGTAACCAGGGGAGCCAAGTGGGTGATACCAGAGGAGAGCGGAAGGATTGTTCCGGGCGTATTTGCGGAAACGCGCGGAGTTGACGAAGGATATGTTGAGCGTGGGTGTGGTGGGCGGAGACGAGTCAGGAGATGAGGGCGTGGAAGAAGGCGGAGACGAAGGGGCTGCACCGTTAAGACCGCAGCCTAGGCCGGTCGCAGACGAGGGAGACGGAGACGGGCTGTTAAGACCGCAGCCTAGGCCGAGCCCGGTGGGAGACAAGGGACGTGGGGGTGTGAGACCTGGGACATGGCGTGGTACCGTCGACGCGGACAGGTAAGAGATACCTCGAGTACGAGGCCAGTATGCCGCTTGATCAGAGCGGGCAATACCGTCGGGGTGAGACGTGGTGAGCGTCCGACCGTTAAGACCGAAGCCTAGACCGGTCGACGTCGCAGCAAGAGCTTGGAGTGAGGAGACGAAGGTCGGGGGTGGGACATGGCCGAGTCCGTTGCCCAGGACCGAGACGGGATGGATAGGGTTGACGCCGCAGCAGGTGAGGGTGAGCTGCCGACGCGCCCAGTCGATAGATGGGTTGTGGCGTTTGAGCCAGTCGAGACCGAGGATTACGGGGTACCTAACAGAAACAATACCTAGAGAAAGAGCTTCGGAGTGAGCGTGCAAACGGAGGGAACACACGACGTCGTGCGTGACCAAGCCCGTCGCGATCGGGCGGTCGTCGACAGCCGTGATGGGTATTGGTTCGTCCTTCAGACGACGCGGTAATGCGTGACGGTTAGCGAACTTCAAAGAAATGCAAGACGCCGTGGCCCCGCTGTCAACGAGGGCACGCGTATGTATGGGTTTTCTGTTTGGGAACTCGAGAGTAATAGGCACGAAGAAATGATGGTCGGAGAACTGGGAAGCATGAACATGAGAGGAGAGGCGGAAATGAGGTGCGCCAGCAGGCTTGGGTATCCACACGCCGTTGTTCAAACGGACGTGCGTCGGAGCACCCGGCGCGGGTGCCTGTGTCCCTTGAGATGCCGGGAGCTCCGGGACGGGTGGCTTACTCCCGGCTAAGCTTTTCCCGCTTGCGCGGAAGACTTAGCGCGGCGCTGCTGATACTGCAGCTTCCTCTCGGGGGACATGTTCGGACAGTCGGAAATAGTGTGCTTACCTGCGCCGCAATAGAAGCATAGGCCTTCTTTGCGGCGACGCTCGCGCTCCTCTGGCGTGATCTTGCCGTGCTTGAGAGTGTCGACCTCCATGGGCACGACGTCGTTTGAGCCCGAGGGCACTGGTGCTACAGGCGGAGCCTGGTAGTTCGAGGTATTACCTGAATGAGAAGAGGAAGAGCGGTCAGTAGTACGGGGCGTGTTGCCCGATGAACGCTGTCCAGATGACTGCTTGTTCGAACGCTTCTCGTCAGTGACGAGCGTGAAGAGCTTGTCGTCGATGCGAACGACAGTGGGGATCCAGCTCGTGAGCATGGATGGACGCTCGTAGGTGAGGAGAGCGCGCTTGAGATCGGGCTTCAGGCCCTTGTCGAAGCGCCGGATGGCATAGCTCTCTGTCCACTCGACGTAGGACAGGAGCTCCTCGAAACGGTCAGCATAACTCTTCGCGGAGCCTGTCTGACGAAGGTCTTCGAGCTCGCGGACCATTTTGGACTCGAGGTCCGGGTCGTCGAAGCGCTGATGGAACTCATGGATAAGGTGGTCAAAGTCCTCCATGATGAAGGAATCTTCGCGGCGCTGCATGGCCTTGAGCCAAGCCTTTGGTGCACCATCACCAAGCCAAGACACAAAATACCGGCACTTAGCTTCTTCATCTCCATTGCGGAGCCCTGGTTGCAGCATGATAGCCGTCCTAACCTCCTCGATAAACAGGTCGACGTCGCGGGCCTTGCCGCTGAAGACGCGCGGATCGCGGACGCGGACGGAGCCTCCAGAGTGCGGAGTCGATCCATCGTTGTAGCCGCCGCGGGGCGCGGTCGTGAGAGCCTCGAGTCGACGCGTCAGTGCTTCGAGGACGCTGGCCTGGCCGCGCTGTTGAGCGCGTGAGTCGTCGGCGGCGCGCGCGATGGAGACGAGGGATTCGAGCAGCTGTGCGGTCATATCGGCAGGCCCAGGTGCTGGTTGAGCGGCGGGATCGGGCTGGGGAACGGGGTAGGCCTGCTGAGCATGTTGAGGGTCGGGATGAGGTTGCTGAGCGACGTGGGGGAACTGGTTTTGAGGCAAGCCGCCCCAGGCGTCCATCCCAGCATCACCTTCACCTTGCATAGTGGGAAAAGATAGGGTCAATTGACAGCGAGCGCGGCGCGCTCGAACGGATGCAGTAAAGAAGGCGAAAGATACCGAGGGCGCGACGCCGAAGAAGACGTCGCGTGAGAGATTGATTGGGTTTTAAGGTTTGGGTGGTCTAGCCAAACTGTAACGGCTCGGTGTCTTAACGAGCGCGAGAGCGAGAGCGAGTCGGGGCCGTTACTGACGAGGGCAAGCAGACGAGGCGGACGAGCGAGGACGAGAGAGAGGGCGAGGGCCCGAGACGAAACGGCGTTGGCTAGACGAGGTTACAGGAACGAGCGCGTAGGTATATAAGAGAGACGTAAGTAATCTGTGCCTGTGGCGGCGATATCGATAGGCACGACGGAGGCGGGATACAAAACAGGAAAGAGGGCGCGGGACGGGAACGGGAGCGGAATAACTAACTACGCAGGTCCAGAACGTATCGTACGAGAGTCCGTGAGGATCGTGTCATGGCTGGAGGCCATTACAGTTGCCTAGCGCGTCCGGCTGATACTCATCAGCCACGAGTTGCACGACAAGCCCCTATGGGGACCAATGCGACTCAGGACACCATGCGCTCCACCAAAAAAAAAAAAAAAAAAAAAAAAAACATCGCCGTGCACGCTGCGCTCCTATTCGGCCCTCCTACACTCCTTCTCGCCTTAGCACTGCCGCCGCAATGGTCGCTTCTGCACGCGATCTTTGTAGTCTACTCGACATACCTTGCCACGCTCGCTACTTCTGTCGTTCATTACCGTCTCTCCCCCTTCCACCCGCTTGCCAGGTACCCAGGTCCGGTTAGTTGCAGGATCTCGAAGCTATACATGGGTGCGGTCTGCATTCCGGGATACCAGCACAAATACATCAAGGCGCTGCATGAGCGCTACGGCGATGTCGTCCGCATCGGTACGTTTCTGCCGTGCCAGGCTCCTGCACCCTGCGTCCTCGACCTGCACTGACACCTCATCCTAGGTCCGAACGAGCTTTCGATCCGCGACGCATCGCTCATAAATCCGCTCCTGGGCTCCTCCGGTGTTCCCAAAGGTCCACGTATGTATCGCCTGACCTGCGCCTCTCATAAGTGCGCGTGCGTTGCCTCCGTGTTAACTGCGTGTCTCCGCAGACTTCATCGGGCGCATGCTCTCCGCAACGTCTCACCCAATGGTCGGTATCCAGGACACGGACGTGCACCTCCGCCGGCGGAAGAACTGGCAGCGCGGGATGAGCCCCGCCGCCATCAAGGAGTACGAGCACTCTATTGAGCGTCGCGCGCGGCAGCTCTTGTCCCGCCTAGAGGAGCAGAAGGGCGAGGTCGCCATCGGGAACTGGATCAATTATTTCACGTGCGTATCATTCTCTTTTCGAAGCGGGATGCTGACGGTCGAGCTGTAGGTACGATATCATGTCGGACATGGCGTTCGGCGGAGGCTCCGAGCTGCTCGAAGCCGGCCACGACGAGGGAAATGTCTGGGCGTTGCTCGACGACGGCATGCTGTACGTACCTATACCTTGTTGTGCTCTTCTATCACGCAGAAACTCACGCTTGACAGCATCGCGACGTTCTTCGGACACATGCCCTGGCTCGGAGTCTACATCGGGAAGATCCCGGCGGCCACTGGAAAGCTAAACATTGTTCTGAACCGATGCATTGAGTGCACTGTCGCTCGCGTGAAGAAGGGATCGGAGAAGAAGGATCTCTTCCACTATCTGGTGCGTACCACCCAATCACAAATCCCGTTGCCGCTGACAAGGCACACAGAATCCAAGAAGACCTGCCGGACGCGCAGCCAGTCCCGATGCAGCAGCTCGTCGACGATGGCATTCTCGCTATCATCGCAGGCGCACACACCACGTCTAGCGCGTTGACGAGCCTGGTCTACTGTCTCCTTACGCATTCCGAGGTGTACGAACGCCTTCAGGCCGAGATCGATAAGTTCTATCCACCAGGCGAGGACCCCTTGAGCACGGAACAACACCGTGACATGCATTATCTGACCGCCGTGATGTGAGTCCAGCTCTGTTGTCATTCAGGCAACTGAGTGCTGACCAACGAGCAGCAACGAGGTGTTGCGCGTGTACCCGCCGGTTCCAGGAGGCAGTCAGCGCCAGGTCCCTCCGAATGGTGACGCTGTCCTCGTAGGCAATTTGCTCCTCCCGCCCGGGACGATGTTCTGGTGCCACATCTACTCGACGCACCACGACCCGCGCAACTTCTCCGATCCCTCCGCCTTCTGGCCCGAGCGCTGGCTCATCGCCGCTGGAGACGCCTCGCTCCCGCCTTCGGACTCCGCCGCGCGCGGCTTCGACAAGACGACGCTCGTGCACAACGAGGCTGGGTTCTTGCCGTTCTCACACGGGCCGATGAACTGCGTGGGGAAGACGCTTGCGATGCAGGAGATGCGTATGGTCGTGTGCGCACTGCTGCAGCGGTTCGCGATCCGGACGGGGGAAGGGTGGGATAGAGGGAGCTTCGAGCGGCAGTACAAGGACTACTTCGTGACGACGCGACCGGAGGTGCCGATGCTGCTTGAGGTGCGTGTGTGAGCAGCAGTTCAGGCAAGGGTGTACGGACTTGGGGACTTTAGAGGAGGAGTGTGTTGGCTCTACGAGCGTCGTCTCTAGTATTCGATGCAGGACCCAATGGAATGCATGTCATCACTGCAGCCGGGATGCGGGTCCCGTTCTCGTGTCTGACCGCGCGCTGCTTATATTACAGGTAAGCTTACCCTCAGTCTCGTCTATGAATGTCGAACTCACCGTGCTCACCTGAACTGGTGACAGGTATGGCCCTTCGAGCGACTCGAGCTCCTCCTCAACCCGCCCAGCGCATCTATCAACCCTCGATGCATCGATGAGCCGGTGCAGGCCGGTGCAGCTTGACGATGTCCTCGCGGTCGGAGCCCGATCGGAGATCAGCTCCAGTACTTCTCGTGGGTGCTTGATGGCTATGCGTGCGGAGTCGAGCGTCGTTCTGACACGCTCTTCGCCAGCTCGTAGGTACGATCTCAGGCTGTCTGTGGCATGGCGTACATGCGCTGCGACTCACGGGGTGTCTCCCAACCATCTGTGCAGCTCCCTCTAGGTTGGTTCGTCCGACAATGTGACGCAGGACCTACTCTCAGTCGAGTGCACAACCGCCTACCGGTGTCCGCGCGCTTCGGAGGGCCCGTTCTATCTCCACAGCACACATGGGCGCATGTGTGCTGCATGATACTATCTCAGCATGCAGTTATTTTTGGGTGTTGACGGGTCTTGTGAGTAGATTCCTTTTGATTCACGACATCACTCCCACTGCCATACGCGCTCATGGGCTCGTATGAGAACACCGCAGGGATTGCGCGGCGGCGTCTCACCTCCTCACCCCCTCACTTCCCCTCGCATGCAAGTCAGCTCAATGCTAGTGTCTCGAGATGTGGCCCCATATCGAAACGTCTCATATGCCCAGCTGGCGAACCTGACACAGGCTCTGTTGGGTGTCTCCGGCGACACTACTGTCTCGTATGAAAGGGAGCTGAAGCAAAGCATGATCAATTTGGCTCTATCGACATTGTTCTTCGGTATGCTTTAGCGAATGTAGTTGGAACGTGAGCTGACTTAGAATTGCTTCAGGGTTGTTCACCATCCTCGCTGTATTTGCAGCCTATGTTCTCTTGTGCGTGAAGCTTACACGGGCCTGACCTGCATTCATGTCTTTCGATAGTAACCCGCTGCAGTTCGAAGGGAATCAGGCGCAGGACAACTGCGATTATGCTCGGAGCTACAGTCCTCATGTGGACATCGACACTGGCAAACATGATTGGGACCTTCGTAGCGGCAGCGGAGGTTTATACCAACGTGCTAGGCTACACACGGCAAAGTGTCGGCCCCGTGGATCGCATGCTGGAATGCCTGTATAGCCTGTCAGCCAACTCCGACGCTGCATCCAAGGCTTGCGGTCAGGAGCTGATGAACATCGAGCTCTACACGCCCTATTATGCAGCATCCAATATCAATAAATGCATCGGTACCGTGGCGCTGACGGTCAACGTGAGTGCTTCACCCTCATTATCTTTACCGGGTGTGTAACAAGCAACCATTGGTCTATCACAAAGGTCGTCATTGGAGACTCGGTCGTCTGGTGGCGTGCCTGGGTCCTCTGGCCAGGCAGTTGGGCTATTCGTTCGGTCTGCATAATCATGATGTTGCTCACCTCAAGTATGCGTTTTCCATGACTTTCTCCTCCACGTACATGCTGAGGTTTCCAGTAATGGGTATTATGGACACGCACGATGCTTGTGACACTAGCGCCGCAAGATATTATTACCATGAAACACTCACCTTCGGCACCCTGTTCAGCAACGACCTATGGGGAGTCGTCACTGCGCTATCCTCTCTTCTCACGAACATCATTGCAACGACGTTCATCGCGTACCGTGCATGGTATGTTATGGGTTCTTCTGAACGAGAATGCATCAACTGATAGCTGAGGCGATACCGCACACAGGGAGCACCGCCGGACCATTATGTCGTATCTCAGGAGATCCTCCCGGCGCACGCAAGTGGAGCGAACGCTCGCGCTCCTTGTCGAGTCTGGTCTTCTGTACTGTGCCCTCTGGGTGAGCACCATACTATAGTGCAAATTCGATTGATGTTTCATCTAACGAGCGTATTGCTGAGGTTCTTATAGTGACATACGAACTCGGCTCCATGTTCGTGTGGTACACAACGACCACATTTGAGAACGGCTTCTACTATGTGATGGAGGGATGTATCGTCTTGCTCATTGTGAGTATCAAGCTTTGTCCGTCCGGACAGGAGATCCCTTACTCACGGTTTGCTTCTACGCAGGGCATGTATCCGACGCTCATCATTATCCTTTGCGCCGTCGACAAGTCTATTCATGAGAAGTCGGCCGATGATCATGCATGGAACGCTTCCCTTGTGTTCTACCGGTCTCCTAGTACTCCTCGTGGAACTCTCTCGGAGTTGTTGAGCGCAACGTCTGCGACTGTCGTCGAGGAGGATGTGACAGCATCGTCCGCGGACGCTGGAGAATCCCAAGGGCGTAGTACCTAAGAGCCAGGGCTCACGAGAATGTCGGATGACGGCATCGGGCTCTCTGGGCATGCTAGCGGTTGGGCGCCCACTTGAAGTGAAGCGCATGCTTGTACATCTTCGACTAAGACTTGCATTATGACATAGCCGTAATTGCAAGGACAGCCGGAGGGGTGGGCACCAGGAGCTTACAAGGTCAATCTCTGCTTTCCTCTCCGAGTCTCGACTGCGCAACGTCAATGCTCAAGCGACGGACTTTCGCCTGTTCGTGAGTCGTAACTTATATGCATGGTCCCCTCGCGTCCGACTCCACGTTCTCTGGAGAGCGTGATGTCCCGGATCGTCGCGCGTTGCCTACTTGCCGTGACTGTCGCACTCAACTGTCAACTACAGGCGTCGGGGACAACTTTGTACACGCCACTGCTACTCTAGGTTCAGCCTATCGCCAAGAGCGCGCGATTCCATGCGATCTTGCCCCACGACCACAGACCGCCTCAACCGACTCTCATTAATATCCCCACGGACGCTACTTAACCTCGTCCGCTCCATTTTCCATCCTACCACCAGGACGACAACCAGCCTTCGCCCGTCCGCTTACTAGTAGATCGCAATGACAACCTATCTCACCGAGAAACCGTGGCAAGCCTGCTTCTGCCTCGCTATGGTAAGTACTCTTGCTGTCTATCTCTCGAAAAACACTCACGGTAGAGGTTTACCCCTGACGAACGCAGGGCGGAAGTCAGCTTCTCCGTATGCACGAGACCTTCTCGATCTCGTATCATGCCGTCGTACTGCTGCTTCCTCCCACCTTGGTAGCGTTCTACAATGCACAGGCCCGCGGAACCTCTGTGGACGTCCTCGCCCTCGCATCCTACTACGCCGCATACCTCACTTCGCTCATCGTGTGGACCATCCTCTATCGCGTCTCGCCCCTCCACCCGCTCTCGCGCTACCCGGGACCGTTCTGGTGCAAGACATCGAAGATCTCAGATGGTGGAGCCTCTTGACTCTTCGCGGGTACGGCCACTACCGACTGAAGGCTCTCCACGAGCAGTACGGAGATGTCGTTCGCATAGGTAGGTCAGATCGCGTGTTCGACGTTCCGTGCAACGCTGAAAACCGCTTACATAGGCCCGAACGAGATTTCAATCCGCGATCCCGAGATGATCGGACCACTCCTCGGAGCATCCGGGGTTCCCAAGGGCCCAGGTCAGTCGCCCTGGCCTCTGTGAACATGTCTCTCATACTTATGTCGATATCTGCAAGGTATCGTCGGGAGCATACTCGCGTCAGGGCATCGCGCGGAAGATACTGCGATGATTGGCCTCGTTGACGTCGCATTAGTATCAGCTACCCTGAATTATTTGACGCGCTTAGTTATGGTGGAAGCCGAATCATTTGGGCCCTTAGTTAAGGGAGGCGCCTAAACGCCCAAATATTTGGTCGATCTCTTGTGATCGTAGGCAACAGATATAAAACAAATATTTCGTCAATTGGAGAAATGCGTAAAAGCAACCTAAAATGCACTGACGGAGACTCGAACCAGCGAGGGAGCGACCGCATAAACAACTTGCAACACTTAGTCCAATTGCGCCATAGGACTGTTTAAATGTTCTAAACAGCGACGCTACAAGTCCTTAATGACAATTCACTACTTCAATGAGCCCGCTAAGTACATGTGGATTGTCTATCATATCATCCCGTTTACGACTGACTGTTATGCTTGATTTCTCCATATATAAGGTGCTTGTGCATGTCGTAATTCCAGCCCAACTAGACGTCTTGATGTCAATGCGATAACAGTTACTTACTCCTTCCATGTATCGAACACTTACTTACCCTCAGTAATAAGTACAGTCATCTACGGCCGAACCCGGTTCGGCCGTAGATGACTGTACGCAGGACGCCAGACGGGATATACATTGTTACTGGCACTGGCGAAGAAAGCCCTGGTGGCCTAGTTGGATGGTGTCCTGTATGCCTTCTTTAGGCCCAGGTTCAATCCTCTTGGGAGTATTTTTGGGTCGCCTTTCAGGCTTATTTCCTGCGTACGAAATATTTGGCCAATATTTGTCGCCTGCGACCTTACGAGAGCGCCCAAATATTTGGGCGATTAGGCGCCTCCCTTAACTAAGGGCCCAAATGATTCGGCTTCCACCATAACTAAGCGCGTCAAATTATTGAGGTCAACTGAAGTCACTGGACGTCGACGAGCACCTGCACCGCCGCCGGCCCTGGAACCGCGCATTTGGCTCGACTGCCGTGAAAGAGTACGAGCCGTTGATTGCGAGGCGCACAAGGCAGCTGCTGGTCAAGCTGTCGCAGCAGAAGGGTGTGGTATCGCTTGGGAAATGGCTGAACCACTTCTCGTGAGTATTGGCCAGCTCGCACGTACGTCCGAAGCTGACATCCTCGCCTGAACGGTCCCCTAGGTACGACTTCATGTGCGACATGGCGTACGTCTTCTCATGTCCGCTCAGCGCTGCGCCGTTGTCATTCTCATATGTGCTTTGCATGGTACAGATACGGCGGCGGCTCAGAGCTCTTGCGAGACGGCGATGAGAACAACGTCTGGGCACTTCTCGATCACGGTGTCGTGTCAGTATCTCCTCCACTTCTCCACCGAGCCGGCACTCTGACAACCCTCACATACAGCCTGGGAGCCTTCTTCTGCCATCTCCCATGGCTGGGGCCGTATGTGGGCAGTATTCCCGGAGCTGCAGGGCCACTGAGCACGCTCATGGCGCACGCGCGGAGGTTCGCCATGGCCCGCATCCAGCGCGGATCGTCAACACGGGATCTTTTTCACTACCTAGTACGTTTCTTTCGCCTCAGGCCCTCTCTCTGTGTACAAGCTGACTGCGCGTCCGCATGCGCCGGACATGAGCAGAACAATGAAGACCTCCCGGACAAGCCCCCTCCGCCGACTAAACAACTCGTCGATGACAGCATCCTCGCCATCATTGCTGGGGCAGATACGACCTCGAGTGCAATCCTCAGCGTCGTATTCTGCTTGGCGACGAATCCGCAGGCCTACGCGGAGCTGCAGGCCGAGGTCGACAAATTCTTCCCAGCTGGGGAGGACTTCCTTTCAGCACACGACGCCAAAGAGATGCCCTACCTGAGTGCTGTCATGTACGTGTTCTTCCTTTCTCGCACACTGTTCACCTAGCAGGCTGACATTGCTTGCTGCTTACAGAAACGAAGCGCTGCGTCTATACCCTCCAGCTCCAGGAGGCGGGCATCCTCGCAAAGTCCCGCCGGGCGCGAGCCCGCTCGCTGTCGGCTCGCTGTACGTGGTATCATCCACTCGTCCTTCCTGTCTGACTTGCTTCGGGTCCAATCCAGAATCCTCCCGCCTGGAACGTCTTTCTGGATCCACGTCTACTCCATGCACCGCGACCCTCGCAACTTCGCGCACCCCGACGCCTTCTGGCCAGACCGCTGGCTCGTCACCTCCGGCCGCACCCCTCTCGCTGCCCCCGCCCCGCCTCCCAGTGCACTCTCTCCACCACTGGCAGCAGCAACGGCATCCTTCACGCACAACGAGTCCGCATTCCTCCCCTTCTCGCATGGGCCGATGAATTGCGCGGGAAAGAACCTCGCGCTGCTCGAGCTGCGCATGGTCGTCTGTGCGCTCCTGCAACGGTTCCGGATCCGGCTCGCCGAAGGATGGGACGTACGCGAGTACGAGAAGGGATATAAAGACCACTTCGTCGCTGCGCGGCCGGAGTTCCCGGTCGTACTCGAGGCACGGTGATCGCAGCCTGGCAGGGCGGGAGAGTGATGATCGTGTGCGCGGTCGATAAGACCCTGACTCCCTGTACGAAAAGTCATCCAGTGACGACGGAGCGCGCGACACGACCATCTTTTTATCGCCGGCGTGCCTCCCAGCCGTTCCCGCGTAACTCTCTCGGAGCTGATGAGTGCGACTTCTGCATATGCCGCCGGAGGTGCTATGGAACCTTCATCGGAAGATCCGAAGGACGAGATGAAGGGGTCCGAACCCTAGGTTGTTCGGTCGGGCCGTTTGGGAATGCTAGTACTTAGTGGTTACAGGATGGAACGAGAGAAGTACAAGGCTCTTGAACCATTGTCTTCTGCAGATCGCGGGTGATACTTGGATTTGGACATACCCGTCTGATCCGGCCTGCTAGCTGGGTCCACAGGAAGATACAGAACTGAACTCCGGGCCTGCGCCATGGCTTTGGGGGCAATACTCAGGCTTAGAGGCTGCAAAAGTCAATCTTCCGCTTTTCCTATGTACCTGTCTGCGCAATGTCAGTCTACATGATGGATGGTGATAGCCGTGATGCTCCTGAGGATCCTTTCGTGGCGGCGTAATTCAAGTACAGGTAGGCTGAGGGAGTCAGACTGTCAACGCCAGGTAGGCTGAGGGAGTCAGACTGCATGCCATGGTTGAGCGAAGCGGTGAGTGATCGTCGTGCGGTCACCATCTTCTGCGATGGATCGCTGTTCCCGAAGCCACAGTGTCGGACGGGCGCGGCCTTCCGGGCATATCGCGCAGGACGGCTGGTTTACAAACGCGGTATTGCATGTGGACGCGGCACATCTTATGATGCCGAGATGATGGCTGGGGGGATGGGCCTGGCATTCGCCACAAAACAGGCCTGCGACACCATACATGTGGTAGCCGACAACGAGTCGGCCCTGACTACCCTGCTGGACCCGGGCATGCACGGGCAGCAGCTGGTGTCAGTAGTAGCGTGCAAGAATGTGCGCGAGTGGCTTACCAAGGACGCACGTCGGCGAGTCGTATTCCACTGGTGCCCGTCACATGAGGGCGTCGAATGGAACGAGCTTGTGGACGGAGATGCCAAACGCGCAGCGGAGCTCCCGCTGGAGCGTGATGGCTGCTCACTAGCCCATGCGCGGCACCTACTGATGGTGCAGCTGCGAACGGACTGGCGAGAAGAATATCAGCGGTCGCCGACCTACCGCGGTCAGCACTTCCTACGGCTCAAGGTGTTTGACTCACCAAGTCACACCTCGAGCCCGGCACTCCGCGCTTTCGGGGACTCCAAGTCGACTATGGCACGGTTTTGTCGGGCGGTGCTCAACCACGCGCCGCTGGGCTCATACCGGCGCCGATTCTTCCCTGACGAACCGACGGACTGCCCGGACTGCGGAGTACTCCAGGACCGGGCACACGTCTTGCTCAAGTGCAAACGGTACCGCCGCTGGTGGAATTGCCAGGGCGAATTTGAATTCCTGCAACGAGTGAGCGCGTACCGCGACATCGTCTCGTTCCTCACCGCGAATGAGAGTGCGTTCACCTTCGGGGACGCGCCGAAATAATGTGACCCGCGAGGACCTGCTGGTCCTCCGATGCGCGATTGCTGCGCCGCTGTGTCGGCGCGCACGGAGCCCTTAGATGTCGGCAACACTGGCTGAGACCACTCGCCTGCCACAGTGGATAGAAGAGCTGAGTAGATCACAAGCCGCACCTGTACTACGTACGAGCGGGATACAAGAGCTAGATCTTTAAAAAAAATAAAAAGACTGTCAACGCCGAGG
>JABYQS010000212.1:0-55933 GCA_022592435.1 Cerioporus squamosus | reverse complement strand
TGCGTCCATAATCTAGTACAGCAAGAGCAGCCGCGCGACGTGCCATGGCCCGGCACCTTGCAAGGCTCTCCGATCGAGTTGGGCTCGCTGAGATACGGCCAGGTTAGCGCAGGGAAGTACGGAGAGACTGTCGAGTGGCGGCACTGGTGAGAAGACGCGTCTCGTCTCGCTGCGCCTGTCATTGATTGACTTTTTGCCTCGCCCGGCACATCCCAGGGGGTGTGTGACGCCCGACATTCTCACGAAGCTCGCCGCCGTCAAGCTGGAGACGTTCCTGGGTTCAGCAATCTCTAGTACGTGTCTTCCTTATGATGACGCGTTGTAGCAGTTTGTTGAGGCGCGTCGTACAGCCCCGCGGACCAGAACAAGATCAGAATAGCGGTCAGTCTCCGACGCGTCGACTCCGCCGATGTTCCTGCTACGGCGAAAGGATCCTGCGCTGTCAGCCCCAGGGCCAAGTCAGAAGAAGCGCAAGTTGCAATACGAAGCCTCGCTGAATGCGTCGCAGAACACACCGCCGAGCTCTTCGCAACCAAGCTCCTCGCAGCCTCCCTCTTCGCAGCCTCTCCGACGCATCTCAGGTCCACCCCTGTCCCAGATCACGCAGACCGTCGAGGAACCTGAAGAGGATGTACCTGACGAAGAGAGCAGGGACGAACTCTATGTGATGCTGAAGACGGCGATAGTGGGGCGGTGCGACATTACAAGGGTACGTGCTCTCTCATACTTATAGCGCGGTGTTCCTCTCTGTATCGAGTCCATACACGCTGGACATACGGTGAACAATGGTAAACATGATCACACATGTCCGGCTGTCGTATGGCGGAAAATCTTTCATTGCGGCGCGAAACCGCTGCAACTCGGATGATGCTGGTCATTTTAGTCATTTTCACCTTGTATCCAGTATTATTGCATACATGGCACGTACTTTCGCTGCGTAAGCAGAAGCCCCGTTGTCAGATTGTTGACGTGTCGATACCAGGCATGGTTGGACCCGGAGAGGAGGTAATACTCGCTCGCCAACCGCAGAACCCGTATGATAGGTGCGTCTCCCACCTATAGTTGCCGTGGGACTGGCAGGAGCCAACATTTGTCTAGAAATGCCATCCAGGTGAAGAACATCGGAGGCACGCAGGTGCGTAGACTGTCTGCTACGCTCTCCGATACAGATACATATCCGGAAAGCAGGTCGGTCACATACCACGCAATGTCGCCGCAAAGCTCGCGCCTCTCATGGATAGCAACTTAATCACTGTCGAAGGAGTCATGCACGAAGGCAACTGTAAGATTAGTCTCGCTTCTCGGTCCAATGCTTGTCTGATCCCCTACCAGTGGGCGGCGGCTTTGCGTACGAGCTCAGCATGTAAGTGGGGGCGCGATTGGTCTATGCGCAGAAGTCTGACACTATGCACAGGACCTTGAAGATTTACGGACCAGCGGACAAACGCAATATCCTAGAGCCGAAGCTTATCTGGGCTACTCCAGGGCAGCGCGGTTTTCCGAAGCCCATTGCCAACGGTACCCGCGCTGTACCCGGCGCGCCTGCCCCTCGCGCTACACCCGCTCCTGTACCATCCTACTCTCAAGCATACAAGCCGACTCCTGCACCGGCGTACTCTCAGCCCTACAAGTCGATGCCCGCGTCGAGTCAACAACGCCAAGCTGCCAATGCCGCCGCGCAGCAAGAAGCCATGCGCAGGCAACAGGAAGCTGCGCGGAAGCAGCAGGAAGCATTGGCGAAGGCTCAGGAGCTGAAACAGATCCTCGATAACCTCGAGAAGGTCAACGATGAGGGTCGGCGGGCTTCGCTCTTGGATACGCTATGCTCTGTCGACGACGTCCTTGGTTTACCCGTGCACCCGAACCCTCCCGGTATTACAACCGGTGAGCTTAAGGTCAACTTGCTCAAGCATCAGGTATATATGCTACAAGATGAGTAAATGCGAGCCCCTAACCGTGTGCGTGCAGAGCCAAGCCCTCCAGTGGTGTATCGAGCGCGAATACCCTGTCTTGCCTAAGCAAGAGAGCGACAAACCAGTGCAATTTTGGCAGTATCGCGTAGGGAACAAAGTAAGTATCGTCGGCTCGACTGCTCTCGAAACATCGCTGAGTACGATTTGTACAGGCATACTATTATAACAGTGAGAAGAAGTTTCAAGGCAGAAAGTCCCCAGCTGACGAAGTGCTGTAGTCGCTACCAAGACGCCACAGGAAGCTGCGCCCGTGCTCGGACGAGGAGCTTTGTGCGCCGACAGTATGGGTCTAGGGAAGACCCTGACCATGCTCGCCTTGATCTTGGCTACCAATCTGACATCCCACTTGACCATTCTAACTCGACTCTTATCGGTAAGTCACTTACGCATCTGAAAGGAACCACAGTCTATCAACGCGACGCACCAATGCAGTCGTGCCTCTCTCTGTCATGTCCAACTGGGAGAAGCAGATTGAAGACCACGTCAAGCCCGGCGCGCTCAGTTATTGCGTGTATTACGGGAAGAACCGAGATTTAACCCCGACAGAGCTGAAGAGATACGACGTCGTGATCACTACATATCAGACGGTCACGGGTGAGCATAACTTGAGTACGTCGGGGACGAGTGGCCCACCCGCCACGAAGAAGCAGAAGGTGGACAAGGGCCTGTTTGACGTGGCGTGGAAGGTACAGGATTATCGCCCTACCTAGCGGCGACTTTCTCACAATCATTTCACTCATCGCATACAGCGTATTATCCTCGATGAGGGCCATAACATCCGTAACCCCAGGACGAAGATGGCGAAGGCAGTCTGCGCCCTCACTGCTCAGCGCCGCTGGGTGTTGTCCGGTACCCCGATTGTGAGTCTGACATAGGTTTGACATACGAGTCTATCACTGACCTTTCGTGCCCGTCACCAGATTAACTCACCGAAGGTACATCCTTGAATCCAAGAATTGTCGGAGTACTGACACCATCCACAGGATCTGGGTTCCATCCTCACGTTCCTGAGGATTTGTCGACCTTTGGATAGCGAGGACTTTTACAAGCGTATGGTTCTTCGTCCCCTTAAGGACGGCAACCCTGCCGGCGCCGAACTTCTACGGGTGCGTCTTGCCTGCGCACCGACTAGCCATAATCATTGAATTCCTTGAATGGCGGTGCAGGCGCTGATGAGCCATATCTGCATACGGCGTACCAAAGAGGCGAGTATACGGTCCCGGGCTTCGCGCTGCAATGGCTGACACGTCAATCTGCAGATGCAAGACAAGGATGGCAACGCGCTAGTGCCGCTACCGCCTGTAGGCGTCGAACTCCATTGATGTCCCACTATCACTCATACTCTCTGCACTAGGTCGATATCACGGTAGTCCCGGTCACGTTGACGCCGCAGGCGAGAGTACGTTCGACACCGGCTTTCATTGCTCCCAATTAGCGTCTAACGCACAGTAGGAGCTGTACGACGCCGTGGAACAACTTCCAAGGAGCGCGTCGGAAATCTCATCCAGCAACATGGCTCTATCAACGCCGCTGCTGTATGTACTTATCTCTAAACAATAGGCTTGTTGCTGACCATTCCTCAGGTTCAATCCAATGTCTTGAGTCTGCTCACTCGCATGCGTCAGCTAGCTCTGCACCCCGGGCTGCTTCCTCCCAACTACCTAGAGCAGCTGCGATCTGCTGATCATAACGATGAGGGAGCTCCAGCCCCGGTCCAGATCACTGGTCAGGACAAAATCCGTTTGCCAGAACATCCTCGCTCAGGCCATCGAGGACTGCGAGGAGTGCCCCATCTGCTTCGCATCCTGAATGAGCCTCGCATCACGTACTGCGGACATATGTTCTGTCTGCCTTGGTGAGTTCATCCCATGTATGCGTGATATGCGTTATTTTGACGATGTGTAGCATCACCGAGGTTCTCACCCGCGATCCGAAGTGCCCTATGGTAGGCGTCGTTCTACTTGCTTCTTGTATGGATCTGACCTGCTTCTGTAGGACCGACGCCCGTTGGGACTGCCACAATTGGTGGAACCTCCACCTCCAACGGACCTGACGCAAGCCCCCATACGATCGACGACGATGAGATAGAGGATGACAGTGACCTTCGGAGCGGGTCCTCGGCCAAGATCGACCAACTTGTCACGCTTTTGAGGCTCACTCCGGAGACCGACAAGTCGCTCGTGTTTTCCCAGTTCACTTCGTTCTTGGACAAGGTAAGTGCACGGAACGTGGTTACCTTCAACATGAGCTCAACCGGGTTGGCAGATTGCGGAGACACTAGACAAGGAAGGGTATGTTTGGGGTACCTTGCTGCTACAATTTGCTGCTGATTCCCTAGTAGCATTCCTTATGTTCGCTTCGACGGCAAGATGTCTGCTCGTCGTCGGCAGGAGACTATCGCCCGCTTTTCCGTCCCCATTGAAGCCGATGCGTCTGCCCCCGTCCTCAGCCAGGCCCCATCTCTCAGCCAAGCTACAGCGCCGCCATCTAGTCAACCTACAGAGTCGGCCTCATCGCAGCGCTCGTCCCGTCGTCGCAGCCGCGCTACCCAGTCTACGGTCATTGACGACATCTTCAACGATGACAACGACAAGGACGACGACTTCGTCATGAGTGACGACGACCAAGATGACGACGACGACTTTATCGACGACGAGGATGACGACGCGCCCCCTCGCACACAGTCGAAGAAGGGTAAGCCCAAGCCCAAGCCCAAGGGTACGAAGAAGGCCAGCCTCCCCAGCACGCCTGCGCTGGACAGCACGCAGTTCGACGACGTCAACCCGCGCGTCATGCTCATTTCGTTGAAAGCTGGCGCGTTGGGGCTGAATCTTACTGTCGCGAACAATGTCTATTTGTAAGTGAAGTCAGGCAACGCTTTGTCTATTATCTGACTCACGTTACCGCTTCGCAGGATGGATCCGTAAGCGCGTTCGCATTATGTATGACTGTTCATGCGCTGAGTCGAAACGTTAGGTGGTGGCAGGAGGGCATCGAGTCGCAAGCTATCGATCGTTGCAATCGGTGAGTCCTATGCTTGGTGATATATACGTGTCCATTCATAGATGGTCTTGTAGTATCGGTCAGAAGAAGCCTGTGCATGTCTACCAGTTGATCGCGGAGAACACAGTCGAATCAAAGGTAAGAGACTTAGCAACGCCGTCCCCTCGTACTGTTCTCATCATGCCTGCAGGTTATCGAGATACAAGAGAAGAAAAAGAAGCTCATCACGGAGGTGATTACCTTCAGGTTCGCTTCTGTGTCTTTAACCTCACTTTCTTTTCCTGCAGGCGTTCTCTGGCATCAAGAACACAGAGACCCAGCGTCAGAAGAAGGAAGCCCGTCTGCAAGGTGAGCGATCACCAATTGGCTGCGGCATATCGGTGCAGTATACTAACTAGTGGTGACGCAGAGCTTGTCGAGCTATTCGGCCTCCGGAGACAAGATGCAACTCAAGGTGGTGCGACCTCGTCCCAGAGTACCCTCGATGCTTGGCGTGCTTAAAGCCGAGCGAAGCCTTCCTTGCTGCACATATCAATGTTACACTAATTGTAATGCTTCAGCTAGCGGTAACCAGTGCTAGTGTATACCGTACCAGATTCAAGGTCATATTAGCTCGATGACATGTTATCTTAAGTTGCACATGATTTACCACTGAAACTCGCGTTTTCCACGTCATCGGCCAAGTTTTCCGCATCCCCTGGATCCTCGGACTGATTTGTATGAGGGCACGATGTTCGGGTGTCGAGAACTTCCACCGTTGGTTATGGGGCGACAGACTACATGCACCGAGCCAACGTTAACCTTCTTGCAAGCTTCCTCTTCACAGCTGCGCAGCCTCACTATATACTGTCCTAAAATCCAGTCGCAGTCGGACGTTGTTCTGGACAAAGCCTCGCCGGAGGGGCATGAGAATAGCCGGCAACTGAGGATAGACTTCGCAGAGGCCAGGACGCACATGTCACGTACAGACGAAGCCATCCCTCATCGACAACGACCGCAGGCGATACTAAAAGCAACGTTAACCTTCACAAGGCATGAGCATGTGGATGCTTGTCGATAAGTCGCAAGACTCAGCGGCGGACATCGCGCGAAGCATACTGTATAACAGACTTTACGAAGTCTGACCTGCAGACCGTCCCGTGCACGACAGGGTGATAAAGCTACTGCGCATGCACCAGACCTACACGTTGCCCGTCCGAACCGCGCACGGCCCTGCAGCAGCTCCAACGCTCACGATAGCATGGCCCGACGAAGAGCGGGCTCGGATAAAAGCCGACTTCTCGGGTGATGGGCACCCTGCCACGAACGACTGCACCGACGCTCGGTAGTTCAACAGAACCAGTCGTTCGAACGGTCGAAGATGCTCATCATCCCAGAACGGCGCTGCGATCCATCCGACCACGCGGAGCCCCCGGCGAGAAGACGCATGTCATAAATGCAGAAGCACGCCTTGCGTCGAAGTAAGTCCGAAACTGCCGGAAGGCCCACGTCGAGAGCGGGACGTCACGTCGGCGGCGATTCCAGCGACGCGTCACGGTCTTGGTCCTGTCTGGCCGCGCAAGAGATATGCCTGCGATGCCGTCATGCACGCAATTGAGAGCAGACAGGACTCACAGGAGTGGCAGGCCTCGATGCGTGATCCGTGGTTCGCATGCGCGCCAGAATGTCGGAGTTCGCTCCGGGCAAACCACCTGGTAGTGCGTTTGCAGTGAGGCCTGGTGAGGCAGCTGCCGGGCTTGTCTGACCGCTACTCTGCCACCACGCAACAACTGGCGTGGTCGCGCCGTACTGTCGGATAGCGAGATATCGTCGTGGCCTACCCACAGAGGACAGTTGCGGGCGATGTCGCCATGGGGAGTGGTTGGAGGCGCATGAACAGGGTTGGTGTCGCGTCCAGGTGACCTCTACGCGATAAGGCTCAGCATACGTTATGTCAAACAGTCTCCGACCTTCGTCTGTGCGTTTCAAATCATATAGTGCAGGTCCAGATTACAGTAGCGGATAAATATAAGCGAAGCAAAGGGTCGCGAGTCCAATCTAACCTATGATGCGAATGTCCGTCCTGAGATGACCCCGCGCGTCAGAAGCGAACTCAGAAGAACGACGACCACGACGTGCACGCACCGGATGCCACTCCAACAGCGTCTTGACCGACACTTGGGATGTTGGATCACAGCATCATCTGCGCTGTTTCGCGCGGATGACCCTGTCATATGACTCCGCGATCGGGTTCCGATATGCGAGCACGGTGAGGTGTGCGCTGAGATACGGCGGAGGAAGTAGCGGATGAATGGCCTCCAGAGCGGCGGTCTGCTCTTGGGGCGGAAAGTGTGATGTGAACGTGATGGGTGTGCGAGGCGGAGATGGCGTAGAACGCAGGGCAAAGTTCGTCAGAGCCGCTATGGAAGAGCTAGAAGATATCGTGGAGAGCGTCCGTTGCCGATCGTGGTTAGATCGGTTGGAGAGCTTCTCGCTGGCGGAAGACTGGACGGGCATGGTCGCACTCGACGCGACCGAAGATGTGGATGTGCGCCGGAGCTGCCTGTGCGCAGGAGATGATGATGAAGGGGAGGAGAGGCTCGGCGATGCTGACGTCGTCCGTATGCTGCTGGGGGAGACAGCTCGATGGCTCGTAGGGGAGGAAGATGCGGTTGACATCTGCCCAGAAGCCGCGTCCGGCAGCACCGTCGCTAGAGGGGCAAGAGGGGCGGGCTTTGCCGCAAAGCCCTGGCCATACGAATGCCCGCGTATTAGCGGATGTGGTCTCAGAGTAGGGGAAGTGACGGAATGCGTAGACGGCGGTCGGGTCATGGACTGTCGCTTGTATGATGGATCAATGTCAGGAGACCGGCGAGGGGGAGAGTGCGTCTCAGAGCGCGCTTTGCTGACGGGAGGCGTCGGGCTCGAGATCTGGATAGCTACTTGCGGACGCTGCTGCTCGCTCGGCCGAGAAGAAGACTCGGACTGCAGCGGCTTCTGCTCATGTAGCGCGTAATCGCGCGCAGTTGGAACGAGAGGGAGTTGGTGGGGACGTGCGGTATCAACACGAGGCAGAGAAGGGGGGACCGCCTTCGGGGTAGCGACATCGTGACCAGATGTGGCGTTCACCTGAGCCTGCTGAGCAGATTGTACGGGCGCAGCCTGGGCTGCAGTCCGAGGTTTAGCTTGCTCGATCGGTGTAGTCTCCGCGTCAGAATCGATGTTTGGTGTCGCGGCGCCACTTTCACTTGAGACCCACTCATCGTCATCCTCGCCCTCATCCGGACTAGAGATGGAGAAGTCGACCTTCTGTTTGGCACCATTCTGCTTCGCGGCGGTATTGGGGGTGGGCGCCCGACGTATGGCCGCAGGCTGGAGGTTCTCGCGCGAGTGCACGCGGATGCCGCTGTTGGACCGCATGAACTGAGCATTTGCAGCTCGTGCATTGGGCTGTACGTGGCGCATAGAAAAGAGGGCGCATGAGGCGGCTGCGAGCAGATCGTCGCGCATGGGCTGGACGCACCTCGTGATGGAAGTGGGCAGACTTCTTGGCTTTATCAGCGACTCTGGGGGGCGGGGGGTCCTTCTGGGTGATTTGGAGATTGAGACCGAGCTTGGAAGAGCCTCCAGAAGAAGTGCGCGAGTGAGAGCGGACCTGGCCGCTGGGTCTGTGAGCTTTCGCGGGCATTGTCGTGGTGGATGAGGGTGAACAGGCAACCACAGGCACAGTGGGCCCGGTCCCAAAGCTCACGGCGCCTCCTGCTTACCCGGACTCCGCACCCCGAACCGCCGCGGCCAATCTGCGCATGTTCATTTTACGTCCTTGTCCTCCTGCATGTCGCCGTCTGCAGCTGCGAGCAACATTCTGCGTCGGTATGTCCATGCATTGCATTAGTACTCAGTACAGTTCAGCCCTTGTAGGTGCCACCAGACAGACACTAGGTCAGAAGAACTTGGTCAACGTTTTGTGGCTCCGCAAACTTCGGCTGCTCAGCAGAAGCCGCCCATATCGGGCAACTCACGTGGGAGAAACGCAGAAGCGCAAGAATTTGCAGAAGCGCTCATGTGTGCTACTGGTTGCCTCTGCTCCTCCCGTTTGCTCTGTCTTCGACCGCATTCTGCTCAAGTGCGGGGATCGCACCGCTAAGGAACCAATTGCCGTTGACTACATCAAAGAGTAAATCAAGATGGAGCGAGTACAGTTTCAGCAGGAGCAGGTGTGTACTCGGTTTGCCTGGGCCCGAACGCGATCTAACCAGTCCTCGTTAGATGCTCGCTGAGCTCAAGGACCTTGTTCAAAAGGGTCTGTTCACTCAAGTACGTGCTCTTATCCGTGATTGTGCGCATATGGAAGTGTATTCGCTGCATCCAGTTCTTGTTCCGAGTATGCGCGAGGACAGTGGAAGTGTAAGTGCGCCCAGGTGGTCGAAACAGAGGCAGTCCGGTCGTCCGGGGGGTATCACGCTTCCACAGTTGTCTTCACAATCCGTCTTACTCCCGTGTCCTGTTGCGCATCATCGTGGCTCAACCGGGAATGCCACACAAGTTGGTACGACATCTCTAAGAAGCTCTGCATGGAAGTGCGGTCTTCCTTGCCTCTCCACATGACTTCCTGCGAGTGTGTAGAGCGCATGTAGGCTGGAGGACGCATGAACTGAGTTGCAGCGGGTATACTCTCATACCCACACTCGAAAGAATCATGTCGTAATTGACCGGCAGTACCGCGCGCACAGAAAGAAGTCAAGCAGATAATGCAAAAGCGGACTATGTTCGAGACCGCACTCGTGCGACGCATTCCTAAGAAGAGCGACTTCCTACGATATGCCGCCTACGAGATGGGCCTCGAGGCGTTACGGAGAAGACGGGTAGAACGGATGGGTGCGTGCATATGTCAGATATGGTAACACCAAGAAGCTGAACCACGCACGCAGAAATGGCCAAGGCTCCGCCATCCATCTCGGACTATGCGCTCGTCCGCCGGCAGTTCCAGATCTTTGAACGTGCCCTCAAGAAGTTCAAGGGCGACGTCGGCCTATGGCTACAGTACATCCAAGTCGCGAAGAAGGAGGGCGCGCGAGCACTAGTCGGACGCATTACCGCACGGTAAGCGATCCCATTCGGCGGTATATCGCCCTTGCCCTGACGTGTCGGTAGTGCGCTCCAGCTCCACCCCAATGTTCCTGCGCTATACGTGCTCGCAGCTTCGCACGAGCTCGAGCATCTGTCACCATCGGCGGCGCGGGCTTTGTTGCAGCGTGGTCTGCGGCTAAATGCAGACAACGTCGAGATGTGGCGGGAGTACGTGCGAATGGAGCTCGGGTTCGTGGAAAGCTTGCGACGTCGATGGAGTGTCCTGGGAATCGACGTGAAGGGAAAGGGCAAACACAGGGGCGCGAGCAAGGGCAAAGGGAAGGAGAAGGAGGCTGATGCCGAGGATCCCTATTCTGGGCTTGGTGAGGGCGACGGGGGGGAGGAAGCAGACCACATGGATGTGGATGGGGAAGACATCGACGTCGACGAGGCAGCCCGGAAGGAGGTCATGGCAGGCGCGATCGTCAAGTCGGTGATATCCAGCGCCGCGAAGGGTACGTCGTCTCGCCTGTATTTCCGTACATTATCGTAACAAGACTGACGATTGCTCTCAGCAATACCGAAAATCGAGCTGTTCACTTCTCTACATGAGCTCATATCCGCATATCCTTCTCCGCCATCACTTCGAGAATCTCTTCTCGACCATCTGCATGCACTCCTCCACCAGACGTTACCTTCGGACCCTGCCGCCATCAAGCTATCGGCGACGCGGCATCTGAAAGCAGACCTCGTGGGGGAACCGCTGGTCGATGCACTGAAGGACGCAAACGAGCAACTATTGGCGTACATCAGAAGCACCGGGGGCCCAGTGTCGCCACCGGTTGCGGCCGTGTACGCGGATTTTGTCGAGGAATGGTGTGGGAAGGACGTTGATGACACATTGGTGAGTTCCTGCCTGAAAGCCTTTCTTTCCCTGATGTGCTGCTGCGTACGGGTCCCTGACCGGAAGGGTTGCGCCCGGTCTACGTCCGAGTTGGGACTCGCCCGTACCGAATCCATCATTCCTGTCTGCGGTTGACGTGTCTTCGCGGTTCATGCGACATACGCACGTATTCCGTGCTGACAGTCGCATACCGAGCTCGGGCCTCGATCAAACTGGGCACCTTGCGGGGATTCGCAGCAGTCGATCGTTCTTTCTCGTGTATCCTAACGTGTTCACATGGGGATCGTCGTGCTAACCGCCTGCTCCCCGACCGACAGAAGGCCTACCTGATCACGTCCCTCCACATCCTGATACGCCAGCTCCCCGCCCCTGTCCCACCCGGTCTACTCGCGGCACACATACGGCTGCTCTCGTCACACCACGCGTCGCTCGGCTCCGGGCTGCTTCCCGCAAAAGCGAACTCGCCGGAGAAGATCCTGCGCATCGCACGCAAACACACGACAAGAGCACCCTCCAGCACGGCCGTATGGTTAGCACGCCTTGGCGCAGAACGCCAGTTTGCGACCCAGGACGAGATAGAGACCGCGTGGGGAGAGGCTCGGAAGCACGCCACGGGCGATCGCGTCCAAGACGTGTGGCTCTGGGGGCTCGAGCCCGCAAACCGACTCCCCTCTAGCCCCAGCGGCGCACCAAACGCTAGCAGCGAAACTGAAGACGCAGACATACAGGCTGACGTCGAACTGCTCGAGGTGAGTACACCAGGCTTACGCGGCGACCTCGGAGGATCTGACCCGGGACTGGTGCGGTCCCCGCCCTTTTCGCCTTGCACAGCAATTGCTTCACGAGAGCTCGCTTATCCGGGAACCGGCGGCGGCGAGCGCGCTCCATGAGGTGCTCCTGATACGGTACGCAGCGGCATCGCACCGCGCGCTGCTGCATCGCTTCCGGATCACCTCCGCGCCAGCCACGATCGCACAAGCACCCCCACGCCGCCACGTCGGACAACAACGCCATATTGCGAACGTGCGGGGGGATCTTTCAGCATCCGCTGAAGCGCGACTTGCACGCGTGCGCAAGATAGGGTCAGCGTATGCGCCTTCCGCGCGGGTGTGGGCCGAAGTGTTCAGGCAGGAAGCGGGTGGTGACAGCGACGTCGCTACTACTGCTAGCACGTCCGCTGGTGGGGCTGATTCCCCCAGAAGCTCTTTCGGGGACGCGGATGGGGACGAGCGCGTGATACGGGCCGTCTACGAGTTCTGGCGACAGACTGACGGCGCGGAGGCGACGGTTGCGTGGGCCACATGGTTGCTGCGCAGCGGGAGGAGCAAGGATGCGGTGGCGGTCGTCGCGCGGGCGCGGAGTGTGCTCGGAGAGGCTGCCGGGGAGGCCGTTGAGCGTCGTTGGAAGAGCGTTCTGGACGGCCCCGAGGATGGCACAATGAATTCCGAGGAGGTTCCTTCTGCGGCATGGTTCGACGACGCCGCTGCGGAGGAGACGTTTGCGTTGTAGTGTAGATGCAGTCTGGGCCACAGGCTGCTGTCATCGCCTCACGACATAATACGCAATGCACTTCCGGGGTTCGATCATATTATGCAGATACATCGTTTGAACTTTGTGATGCGCAGTCAGTCACCGTGTCGTGCACGCATGATGATTCTAGGTAGTCCGAGTACACCAAGTACGCATACTCACATGTGCGACATGGTCCACATGTGTGAAGAAGCAGCAACACAGAGTTCAGTCCACTCGCGGTGCTAATATGTGGAAGCCCATGCAGGACAGAAGAGACGGCGATAGCTACTTAGGGTTAACGGAGGCGAGTGTTTGATAAGCTTGTCCGCAATTGCCGTGGCGTTTTCTGGGTATTTGGGTTAGTTACGGCGGCGCTGTCAGTCAACGTAGCGAATCAAGAGCGCGGTGTCGATGTGGAAGGTTTCGAAGCCTCCGAAGCAGGGAACCCACGATGTCGCAATCGCAGGAGTGGCGACGGTGTTAGGCTCCGGAGGTGCGGATGCCAGAAAAGGGGATGCCGGCGGTGGGAGGCGACGGGGATCTGGATGGGCCTGCACACAACGCGACACGTCGCTCGCCGTGGCGAATTTGCTGTCCAGAAGTCGAGGAGAAGACGGCATCAGTTCCGAGACCCGATGCTGCTGCCGTCGGCCTGCGCATCGAGCAGTCGTCACGCACTTGCTGGGGCTGTCCGGTTCCTGGTCTTGGGGAGATCGTGCACGGCCGGGTGTGGATCAGGGAGCGCATGTGCCTGGAGTTTGACCGGGAGCATATGGGCGCATGCCATGGCTGCGCGGCGGCGTCAGTCAGGGAGATCGAGAGCGCGTCCGAAAGGGACACGGACGTGCCCTTCACGCTGGGCCGGCGAAATCAGGCAACGGGGAGGCCAACAGGCCGCACTGAGGATGGGCCGGTGGGAGCTGTGACAGGCGCATCCGAGGGAGCGGAGACTGTAGCGAACGTTCGTATGGGAGTGTGAGGTGGGTGAGAGCGCGAAGGCCATGATCACGATGCACGCGGCGAGGCAAGCGGGCCTCCCACATGGCGGCCAGGGGCGGCGGAGCCAAGTGTGCCCAGCGGGCTGCGGGCGTCGGGAGCGCAGGTCGTCGTGGCGAGAGCACGTCGGGCGCGGCAGCGAGGACGGGGCCGGGAAAGCGACGGGGAATGGGCGGGGATGGAGGAGATACGGTCGGCACATGGGCTTGGGAGCACGCGGACGGGAATAGCGATGGGGGGCGGACGGATGGATGTGATGGGGCTGATGGCATTGAAACGGCGTGCACCGCACTGCGAATAAGCCGGGGCAGGAATAATAATGGGTGAAATAAGGCATGGTAAAGAAGACACGCGTGGCTCCGTGGAAGAGAAGACCATGTGCTGCGCCAGGCGTGCCCGTCCCCATAGACCTTAGCCTAATCTCCTCGTGTTGTCTTCTCTTCCTCCCTCCCCTCTTCCTCCTCTGGCCGTCCCTCGCGTCGCCGTGGTTGTTGTCAGCGGTGAGTCCGTCTGCTGCTCGAGTCCCAGCCCGCGCTGACCAGTCGACTCGCGTGCACCGCACACATCACGCCCCGCTATCCTTGCGCGCCATATTTCAATCCCCGCTCGCCAGCTTTGCCTCCTGCTGCCATCTCCCACCCGCCTGCCTGCCTATCGCTTCCTCCAGCCAGGCTTGCCCGCCGCTCGCAGACGTCCTGGGGCGTCCGAGTCTCCCCCGTGTCCGACAGGAGCCCTTGGAGAGCCACACCCCCCGTCGACTGGTCAGGTTCAGCCCGCCGCCACCTCTCTGCATGCATATCGAGCCAGCTCCCGTCCGTCTGTAGTCCACGCCCTTCTCCAAGACATCTCGCCCGACCTCTCCTCTCTCGAGAAGAACAAGAGCGCAGACCCGTCTACTTCCGGCTTACGACTTCTAGCTTGTCACCTAATGTTGCAGTATCCAGTTCAGCTCCCCCCACTCTCCCTGTCCTCCTCGAAGCGCACGCCCACCCATGGTAGAGACAGAGACCTTGACGACCGCCGCAATGGCCATTCCCGCCTCGCAAAGCTCACTGGTCATGACCGCGTCGTCCCACCCCTCCCCCCAACCATCTCCGTAACTCCCCTCAACATCCCCACTGCTCTGTCCCCCACTTCGTCCGCGTCTGTCTCCACCTACCCCTCCCCGCTCCCGTCCCCGATATCAACCACTCCCGCCAAACTGATCCACCGCTCTCCTCTCACTTCTTCGCCTCGGCAGCTCCCCAGTCCCGTCCCTCGTTCTCCGCACCCGCTCCGGTCCGAGATCCCCTCGTTTGACGGCCGCTCTCGCTCGAGTGGCCACTCGTCGATGTCTTCGAGCACCGTCGATGTTCTCTCACAGGGCGACTTGGTCGGAGAGGGTCTGTATCTTCAGGGCGAGATTGTCACACGGGTCCCGATAAGCTCATCCGAGCCGCGGGTCGACTACGATGAACCGGCGAAGGAGTTCGAGGTTGTCAGGAAGCTTGGTACAGGTAGCTACGCTGTCGTGTACCTCGTGCGCGAGGTTCTGTCGCGTCCTCTGCCTTCTGATGACGGCCATGCTATCGGACGCATGGACCTGGATGACGGATACTTTGGCAATCAGTCTACGGAGTACGGCCGCGAATATGCCATCAAGGTGCTGTCGAAAGCGAACCTTGACGAGGATGCGCTTACAGCCCAGCTGTTCGAGGTGCGTACGCCTATATGCTTTGTTCTGTCTGCCGTGATAGCTAACAGGGTGGCCACTTTCCCACAGGCTACGATTCACCAGTCCCTCCCGGCCCACCCCAACATCGTCACGCTTCATCGCACCCTCGAGACCCCTTCTTTCTTGCTTCTTCTCCTCGAGTTTGTACCCGGTGAAGACCTCTTTTACTTCCTTGAACAAGCCCGCGACCACTACGAAATTGACCCCGCCACTATGGACTTGTCGACCTCGCCTTCGGTATCGGACTCAAGCTGCGCCTCTCGCACTCCGCCAACACCCAGTCTTCTTTCCTCCCTCAACCCTGCGCAGCTGCTCTCGCGCACCCGCCTCCGCCTCATCGCGTCTATGTTCTCGCAGATGTGCGAGGCTGTTGCCACCTGCCACGATAACTCCGTGTTCCACCGCGACATCAAGCCCGAGAACTTCATTGTCACGGACGGTTGGACGACGCTCCCCGATGGGCGGTCTGAGCGTAAGGTCATTGTCAAGCTCAGTGACTTCGGCTTGTCCACAACCGATGTCGAGTCGGCGGATATGGACTGTGGCAGTGCCCCCTACATGAGCTTCGGTATGTTTGAATTGCATGCCGTTATAATTCATTCTTTGTGCTGACTCCTGGTCGATTTAGAATGCCGTAATAACATACATCCTACTTATTCACCGCGAGCAGCCGACGTCTGGTCACTTGGTATCGTGCTTATCAATATGTGAGTGGCGCATATACTCTGCCTGTTGGAAGTTCCGACTCATGTTCTCGTTCTTCGTCAGGTTGTACCATTATAACCCCTGGACGGACACTACGCTAGGCGTGTGCTCGTCGTTTGAGCTCTACCGCCAACAGCCCGTCAACTTCTTCATGCAGCGTTTTACTGGCATGACGCTCCCCGTTGCTGAGTTCCTGGCCAACAACGTCTTCTGCATCCTGGACGACCCGAAGGACGACTCCAAGCGGATATCCGCTCGTGACTTCGGTGTTTGGATCAAGGACCTCCCTACCCTCCTTGGTGGTCCCTCACTCCACGGTCACACTCGCACGATCTCTATTTCCTCCGTGCAGGGCCACCGCCTTGCCTCCATCCCTCACTCCCGCCGTCCCTCGCTGCGCAACTCCATGGTGGCAGGGGAGACGATCTCTCGTCGCGCTTCTCGCAACCTCTCGCGGGCGTCATCCTTCGCGCCTGCGTACGAGCACAAGCTTGAGAACCCGACTACGCTTGCCCCTGTGCCTGACGGCGAGAACGAGCAGGAGAGCATGCTTGCGGAGCATACTAACGACATTCACGACCAACATGAACACGACGGGGAGATGGAAGGCGAAGGAGGCTCGCGCTCTGCGTCCACGCACAAGCGACGCAAACGTGGTGCTCGGAAGGGTAAGGGCTCGACGTCGACGATGTCTCCGACGAGCCCTGCGTCTGTCCACGACGTCACCCTCGAGACCCTTGCCCAGGCATCCCAGACTCTCGCACGAGAAATCTCTCGTACATCGCGGACGTCTGCTGCCTCCCAGCCGCCGGACGCTCGTCCTATCCAGTACCCCATCTCTCCCGGCATGGCATTGCCGCCACTCACCCTCCTTAACTCTTCCGTTCCTCTTTCTCTTGTGTCTTCAAGTTCCACGACTCCGTCGATCTCCAAGAAGTCGTCGAAGTGGAAGTTGTCCTTCGGCAAGGGCAGTGCGAGCGCCGCCGCCGGTGCGAAGCTCTCTCCTGCTACCGAGGACGGTCCCAGTTTGCCCGAGCCAGTCACGCCGGGTGGCAAGCAAATGTCCGCGACTGCCAGCAATGTCACGAACTTGCTGATGAGCCTGAACGCGCCGCCAGCGCCTTCGGTCAAGACGCCGCATACGCCTGCTCCGCACCCGGCTGGCCGCGACCGAGACCGCGACGACGACGTCGCTTCGTGGAACCGCGGCCGCCGCCCCAAGAATTCGCCGTACTCTGCTAGTCCCACGGGAAGTGCGACATGGGGCCCCTCATCTGGGTCCCCGTTCCGCTCGCCGCAGCCCCGCAGCAGCCCCGAGCGACGCTACGGCGGCCCCTATGCCAACAACGGGGACAAGAGATCCGAGCGCGGAGTTTCGCCCTCAAGCACGCGTAGTGGCCGCCCGCTTGCATCGAGCGCAAGTTCGATGGCGTCGAGTAACTGGCGGAGCTCAATGTCTAGCGCCGGAACGTCGACCTCTGCGTTCACGCGCTACAGCAACAACAGCTCTCGTAGTGTGGCGACGGCGGCGACGAGTGTGTCGTCGCAGAGCTGGCGCAGTCAGGGCAGCAAGTACACCCAGGACCCCACGCAGTCGCAGATGCCCGCGAATGTCAAGTGTAAGTTGTTATCCTTCGACGGTGTTTCATCTCATCTGACCCTTCTATCTTAGTCGTCACTGGCACTCCATGGGAGCTGTATCAACTGCCCCGCCAGATGTATCCCAACCCGACGACGCCAAATTTGGTGGACCGCCCGTGCGCAACCGGCGGGCGAAGAAGCCGACAGACCTGACTTTGGACACGATCAACGAACGCCCGCAGCACCCAAAGTCACCTCTCGGTCAGCGCGCGGATGCAGCGACGAGCACGAGTGACCTGGATCATGCTGGCCGTGGCGACGGTGGCAACAGAGATCGGGAGGGAGGCGAGTCGCTCGACGGTACGCCGCGGAAGGTGCAGAAGGGACAGATCAACGCTCTTGCGAAGATGCTGTCTGCCCTTCGCCGGTGAGCGTCCTGCTTGCTACGCTCCCGCACGTCCGGCGAAGAAGTGCGGCCGGTTTCGTCCCTTTCATCCGTGCTCGTCGGTAGACGTTGTTCCGCATGCGCACCCGCCTGTCGCTGCTCGTTGCGTGGGCTGGCGCGTTGTATTAGTATTCGTCGCCGCGGGCTCCCACCCGCGGATGGAAAAACGAGATCGCCCTCCCTTGTCGTGACGCGCACATTCTCTCGGCTCCGCTCATCGTTTGTCGATCCTCTCCGCTTTGCCCTTCTTTGCAATTCAACTCACCTGCCCCGCTCATCAAACAATGCCCCTCACATGTGTACTGTTCTCCGTCATTGCCGTAATCCCACTCCCCTTCCACCCTCGCTGCGCCCCTCGCCTGCGCACCGTCCCTGGTGCGCGGTGTGGGGACAATTGCACGGACTGTTGCCCTTCACCCTCCCCTCCCTCCGCTTAGACGGCCTGCTGCCCACCGTAGCGTACTTGCCCGGGCCACCAATGTCTCAACTGCCTGTACGATACTCCTGTCGTCGTCGAGAATAACATTGGTTGGACGTAGTTCTATGCATTACGAGGAGTAGCGTCGTCTTCGCTGGTACGGGACGTGTATAGTATTGTTGCTACGCTCGTTGCACCCTGCATCCACCGCCCCACCATTCCCTCGTTTCGCTCTCTCGCACTCAAGTATTAGTACGCACCATCGCAATGTTCCCCGGTTAGGTACATATTCAGTTAGTTTCGTGTCGGACTGGGAACCTTGCCCGCTTTAGCATCCGCTCGTTTAGCAGTACGTCAGTAGTAGGATCGTAGGATCGTCGGACACTCCTTTGCAGCCCGTTGTTATTTACTTGTGTCACTTGCCACTCCCTCGGAAAGTCCGTGTGATATACCACACTCGGTGGATTCGGAACGGCCGTCGCAGGCCCCCGCGTGTAGCTAGATATCGATCGTGTCGTCTTACAGTACTGCTAGTGAAAACATGCGAGTATTGGCTCTAATTTAATACCGCCACTTATCTTCTACACATGGTCCGCACCCTGTGCCATCCTCGCCTAACCGTCCAGTGTCCAGATATCCGGAGACGTTCCACGCTGGTGGAGCCAGAGACCAAACCACCCACGAATGGTTATCGCATTGTGTCCATGTCTGTCTCGGACTCGAGCTCCTGCTCCTGCTGAAGCGCCGCGAAGGCCATGTTCTGCTCCAGCGTGGGAGGCTGCGGTGCCTCCGGTGCGAGGGTGGCCGTGTCGATGAGAACGGTCGAGGGTTCGTGCCTCGAGGCGGAGGACACGTTGCCGGATCGGTGTGGGTGTAAAGCTTGCATGGCGGGCTGTGGGGTGGGAGCGGGCGATGAGGTCGGGGAGAACTCGGTGTCCATGTCACTGTCCGATGACAGGCTGCTGGACGACTGGGCATCCGAGATGACATAGCCGCCCTTGCTGAATTGGCGGACGAGATTGACGTAGTATTCCTGCAGGACTTCGCGGGTGCACTACATCGGGAAGCCAGGCGGATCACGGCAAGCGATATCGGGGGTGGAAAGTTAGGACACAGGTATGTGGTTTGCATGAGGCGCAGGCAGAAGGAACAGATGCTGACCGTGAGGTTCCAGTCGATTATGCGCAGGAATTCGCGCTCGAGGACGTTAAGCTCCGCCACAGGGATGCCGCCGACCTTGGCATAGACACTATTGCTACAGAAGGCGTCGCAGAGACACTTGCTGGAAACACATATGGCCGCGATGACGAAACGATGGCAGGTGAGAGACGAGAGGACGAAGGCAGGCATCCGCGCGGAGATCTGATCGATGTAGTGCAAGGTTATTAGCAGGCATACGCGCTGGCCCCTCTGCGTAAGCAATCTGTACCGGTGCAACAGGAGAAAACTGGAAAACGTACCTCGGCTTTAGTGAACCTGACTATACGCCGCAGGTAGTCTAGGATGGAAATCCCAGGGGCAGTGCGCGAGTGGAAGCGTGTGAGACTTTCGCTGTGCGTTTGGAAGTGTCATCGGCAACACTTCCTGCTGTACGTGCAGGGTTCGACGCACGGAGAGAGAGGTATCTGGTCGTTGTGGGCCATCACGCGTTCCATCATGTCGGCTGGCGAGGAGCTCAGTGTCGGACTCGGCGAGCATGGCGGAGAGGAGACGCACCGATGAGTTGGACGAGGACGTCTACATCGGCGTCCTCGAAGGCAGCCGGCAGTTCGACCCTCTCTGGAGATTCCATCCACCCATTGCGGCAGCCTAGCCCGCCAACCGCCAAGTGTCGTGCTCGCTGTTCCCGACGATGAGCGCGAGCGGAGGAATGTGGGGAAGCAGAGCTCAGGTCCGGACTAGGCTCGCTTGCCAGCCTGTAGTTCCTCGTCCCTCAGAATACAGGCTGGTACGTCTTCGCAGGGGGGTGGCAGTGAGGTACCGTGGGAACATCTTCTCTCGCTCTCAGTCCCTCGTCCACTTGGGACTCCAGGCTCAGCCAGAAATTACGCCATGTGGTAGATACACGACCCGGAGACCGTGGTCTCAGGGAACTTTGTCCACGATCTCGGCAGCTTGGAGGACGAGAGTATGAGTTTTACGCAAGTGCTAGCGCCCAAGCTTCGAACTCCGATCGTTCCCACCAGCCAAACTTCGCACTCAGAAGTTCTCACGGGGGGTATCTGCGACCCCCCCCCTCAAGAGCTACAAGCCTAGTCCGGACGACCGCCCGCCCAATCAGACTCCTCGCGTAGATCATCTTGATAGCTGACGCCCAGTCCCCCGCCAGCGTCTGGTGCGCGCCCTCCAGGCCTCGGCACATGCCGAGCCACTATACAGCTCTTCAGCCTCGCCCAAACCTTATTCTAGACTACACGCTCCGGTGCGGGACTGGGATAATCTATCCGGTCGTTCTGTGTATACTCGCCGCCGTTCCTTCCCTCCCCCTCCACATTCGCCATGGCCCCCAAGATCGTGCGTCGCAATGTTCTGGTTGTCTCTCTGCCTGCGCTCACGACGGATCTCGTTTCCTAGGACCCCAACGAAATTAAGATCATCTACCTGCGGGCGACGGGAGGTGAAGTCGGTGCCTCTTCGGCACTTGCCCCCAAAATTGGTCCTCTGGGTCTCGTACGTCGCTATGTACTACTGGGATATTGAACGGGCGATGCTCAATGGTTGTGCAATGCAGTCACCGAAGAAGGTCGGTGAAGATATCGCCAAGGCGACCTCTGCATGGAAGGGTCTCCGCGTAACCGTCCAACTCACCATTCAAAACCGTCAAGCCAAGGTCGACGTCGTTCCCTCCGCCTCTTCCCTCGTCATCAAGGCCCTCAAGGGTGGGTAGAGACCGTTGCATAGCGAAAACGTATGTTCATACTTCTTCGTAACCCCAGAGCCCCCACGCGACCGCAAGAAGGAGAAGAACATCAAGCACTCTGGCAACGTCACCTTTGACGAGATCCTTGACATTGCACGCACCATGCGGTCAAAATCCCTCGCTAAGACCCTTGCAAACGGCGCGAAGGAGATTCTCGGCACGGCGCAGAGTGTCGGCTGCACGGTTGACGGCCAGCCCCCCCACGACATCATCGAGCAGATCAACAGCGGGGAGATCGAGGTGCCGGACGAGTAGACGATGTACATGTACGACATGCTTTCTATCACACTTTTTGGCTCTTCGTCCAGCATGGCCCGCGCTTTATCGCCCGGTTGCCTGACGAGTATGCGGGTCATGCGTGTATGTACGCAAATGTATGACTACCGAACCAGCACCCGTTGTCCCTGTTGCGTGTCCTCGTGGTCCACGGCGCAGTGTTCTCTCTGCACTTCGACTATTACTGTCTTTGTGGAACATCGTGCCCTGCTCATACCGAGCCGATGCAGCTTGACGGGTTCGACTGTTTCCTCCATTATATAGCGGTATGGTCTTCAGGTCAGGCATCTCATGAAGAGACGGTATCAAGCTGATGAATATAACGGCTTGAGTCCTAAAGCTTGAAGCCCTTAGCCTGCCGATGCAGACGTTCAGTAGCCTTGAGTTCGCCTGTTGGGCGGACCGTTTACCGGGCCGACAGCAGAGCGATTAGATCTGAGATCATCCGATCGTGCAGTGAATACTTGGGCGTTTATCTGCCAGGAGAAAGTTACTTAGCAGAGTTGACTCGAGTGCTCATTCAGCTTCACTTCAGACCCTCATCCTCCCTGCTACTCGGGGCCAAGAGCCTCTCAAGGCCCTCGACATGTCGTTCCCTCCACACAACTGTAAGCTGAACAGCTTTGGCACCAAAATCACGTCTCGAGCTGATGTCGGCAAAACATAGTATCTGCACCATTCAACTTCGCGAAAGAAGAGGAGAAAGTCATCGCGTACTGGAGAGAGATCGATGCATTCCGGACGAGTCTGAAGCTCTCGGAGGGGAAACCCACTTACACGTTCTTTGATGGTCCTCCCTTCGCCACGGGACTCCCGCACTACGGCCATCTGCTCGCAGGAACTATCAAGGTACGTCCATACGCTTGTTCAATTTCCGATACATGTGATGGCATCGCCATGGAATCTTCCTGCAACTCCTACTAGTCTGGTACAAATGTCATGGACAATTTTGCTCTCGTCATGAGAGAGCGCGAGATTCGAAACCACTGCGAGACTGGGACCCATTCTCACTATTAGTTCGCTGCACGATCTTCTGCGGTCTCGTTGCGGCAAGCTTGCGAGAGAGTTCCAAAGTCACTGCTACCGTGACTCAATGTGCACTTGCATGGCCTTGCACACATCTGTGCTTCCTGAGAACTGCCTTCTGCCACAGTGCCATGACTAGAGTTGACTCGTTTCTGTTGACAGGATATCGTCACACGACATGCACATGTCACCGGTCATCATGTTATTCGTAGATTCGGTTGGGATACCCATGGCCTGCCCGTCGAGCACGAGATCGACAAGAAACTCGGAATCACCAGTAAGGACGACGTGATGAAGATGGGTATCGCACAGTATAACGCCGAGTGTCGTGCTATCGTCATGCGGTACGCGTCGGAATGGCGTCGAACCGTCGAGCGCATGGGTCGTTGGATCGATTTCGACAACGACTACAAGACCCTCAACACGCCATACATGGAGAGTGTCTGGTGGGCGTTCAAGACGCTCTTCGACAAGGGCCAGGTGTACCGCGGGCTGAAGGTCATGCCCTACTCCACCGGCTGCACAACACCGCTATCCAACTTCGAGGCTGGCCTGGCGTACAAGGATGTGAACGATCCTGCTGTCACTGTTGCTTTCCCTCTCGTAGACGACCGCACGACCTCCCTTCTCGCCTGGACGACAACTCCATGGACCCTGCCCTCTAACCTTGCCCTCTGTGTTCACCCCAACTTTACGTATGTCAAAATCCATGACGACGAGCGCGATCAGAACTTCATCCTGCACGAAGGCCTGCTCAAGACACTGTACAAGGATCCGAAGAAGGCCAAGTTCAAGAAGCTGGCCACCTTCAAGGGTTCGGACATGAAGGGCTGGAGATACGTCCCGTTATTTGAGTACTTCACGGAGCAGGTAAGCTTCTGCGTGGGATCGCTTGCATAGGCTCGCAATCTGACTTAATCCGATGGATAGTTCGAGGACAGGGCCTTCCGAGTTGTAACTGATACGTACGTCACGGACGAGGATGGTACTGGTATCGTCCACCAAGCACCGGCATTCGGTGAGGACGATCACCGTATTGCTCTTGAGCATGGTATCGTGCGTCCAGAGGATATGCCGCCATGCCCGATCGACGATGCTGGCCGCTTCACCTCCGAAGTTACGGACTTCGCTGGTCAGTACGTGAAGGTACGGATCATGAGTCCATTTAGGTATCCCTCGGTGCTGAAGTGCTTCTTTACCAGGCCGCAGATAAGGAGATCCAGAAAGTGCTGAAGAATAAGGGCCGCCTTATCGTCCAGTCTACGATCAACCACTCGTACCCCTTCTGCTGGAGGTCCGTACCGCGTAGGATCCTTAGCAGGCACAGGACTGACAGAACTCTGCAGGTCTGGGACTCCTTTGATCTACCGTGCTATCCCAGCATGGTTCGTCCGTGTTGCCCCCATCACGGACCAGCTCGTAGCAAACAACAAGGAGACCCGATGGGTGCCGCAGAACGTGGGAGAAGGTCGATTCGGTAACTGGATTGCGAATGCACGAGACTGGAACGTCTCGCGGAATCGCTACTGGGGCACGCCCATCCCTCTGTGGGTCAGCGAGGACTACTCTGAGGTGCGTGTCAACTTGTGTAAAGGAATGCTGGTGCGGCAATGGCTCACTTGTCGTGGCCAGATCGTACCGATCGGCTCCATCGAAGAGTTGGAGAGGTTATCCGGTGTCACTGGTATCACCGACCTGCACCGTGACAAAATCGACCACATCACTATCCCCTCGAAGACCGGCAAAGGCCAGCTCAAGCGTGTCGAGGAGGTCTTCGATTGTTGGTTCGAGTCTGGCAGGTATGTGTCTCCCTAGTTGTCATCCTGTACATGGGCTCACCCCATACTACTCCTAGCATGCCCTACGCTCAGCAACACTATCCGTTCGAGAACAAGGAGCAGTTTGAGAAAGGCTTCCCCGCCGACTTCGTGTCGGAGGGTATCGACCAGACGCGTGGTTGGTTCTACACCCTGCTCGTCCTGGGTACACATCTGTTCGGCAAGGCTCCCTGGAAGAACCTCATCGTCACTGGTCTCGTCTTGGCAGAGTGAGTGTTTTGTCTTGGCGCACCGATGTATGCGCTGACGCTCGCTGCAGAGACGGTAAGAAGATGAGTAAGAGCTTGAAGAACTACCCCGACCCGAATAACATCATCGACCAGTACGGTGCCGACGCTACAAGGTACGTTACGTAGTTACAGATTTGCGACGCATCTGTGGTACTGAACCACCGGTTTGCAGGATGTTCCTTGTGAACTCTCCCATCGTACGAGGCGACAACCTGCGCTTCCGAGAAGCCGGTGTCCGCGAAGTCGTCTCCCGCGTCCTGCTCCCCTGGCTGAACGCCTTCCGTTTCTTCCTCGGCCAGGCCGCACTCCTGCAGAAGACGACAGGCCGTGAGTTCGTTTACCACGCACACGCGGCTGTCTCGCAGAACGTCATGGACCGTTGGATCCTCGCTCGGTGTCAGTCGCTCATCCGCCTCGTGCGCGAGGAGATGGCCGCATACCGGCTGTACACCATCATTCCTCGTTTGCTCGACCTCGTCGACGAGCTGACTAACTGGTACATTCGCTTCAACCGGAGACGACTTAAGGGCGAGGACGGCGAGGAGGATACTGTCGCTGCGCTGAATACGCTCTTCGAGACGCTACTCACGCTGTGCCAGACGATGGTATGCACATCGATTCCTTCAACTGGTGCCTCGTGCTGATCACTTCTGGCTCGCAGTCCTCGTACACTCCCTTCATGACCGAGAACATCTACCAAGGCTTGCGTCCGTTCATCCCTGAGCAGCCCGGGGCCGATGTTCGCTCCATCCATTTCTTGCCCTTCCCTGATGTCAAGGAGGAGTACTTCGACGAGGTCATCGAGCGCAAGGTCAAGCGTATGCAGACCGTCATTGAGCTCACCCGCAACGTCCGTGAACGTCATAACCTTTCCCTCAAGGTATGCGCATACAGTCATTGCTTGTCCCAATCAATGTCGTTGAACGTCTTTCTGCGCAGACCCCTCTCCAAGAACTATTGGTCTTCCATGCGGACCCCCAGTACCTGGAGGATGTGAAGGAGCTCCAGCGCTACGTCCAGTCCGAGCTGAACGTGCGCGACGTCGTCTTCACTTCAGACGAGGCCGCTGCAGGCGTCAAGTACCGCGCAGTGGCGGACTGGGCCGTCCTCGGGCGCAAGCTGCGGAAAGACCTTGGCAAGGTCAAGAACGCCCTCCCGTTTGTCTCCAGCGACGACGTGCGCAAGTACGTCGAGACCGGCAAGCTCACCGTCGCGGGCATCGAGCTCGTCACCGGCGATCTCGCCGTGCAGCGCTACATCGAGCTGCCCGAGCAGCAGGGCGGCGGGCCTGCCCAGCATGCCACGAACACGGACAACGAGGTGGTCGTCCGGCTCGACATCACTGTGCATCCGGAGCTGCAGACGGAGTACCTCGCGCGCGAGTTCATCAACCGCGTGCAGAAGCTCCGGAAACGCGCCGGGCTGCAGGCGACGGACGACGTCGACGTGTACCACTCGTTCGAGCAGGGCACTGGGGACGACTTGCGCGCTGCCGTCGAGGCGTACTCCGAGACCATCGAGAAGACGGTGCGCAGCGTCCCTAGGGACGTCAGCCAGCGGGGCGAGGGGCGCAAGATCCTCCTCGAGGAAGAGCAGGAGATCGCAGAGGTGAAGTTCATGCTATCTTTGGCCTGGAGATAGAGGGTGTCCACCAGAGGAAAAAGAGACGGAATCAGCAGTGTAATACAGTAGTGTGCATCTAGAATACAAGTGTAACCATGTCCCGATCGTGTAAAACGTACTGTGAAGGCAGTGTCCCGACGCATCGTCGCGTCACTTCTTCGTCGTACCGAACCCAGCGAACCCCATCATGGACATCATGTCGTTCTCGTCCTGTTTGGCCTGTGGTGCGGCCGCCGTGTCTTTCGCGAGTTCGACGCGTGCACGCTCGCGCAAAGCCTTCTTCGCCTGCTTCTTCTCTTCTCGCAGGGCAGCCTCGCGTTCGCGGACTTCTGCAAGCCGCTTCTCAAAGTCGAACTCCTTTGCTGACGAGGCCTCGCGCGTCTTCTCGCGCAGGTACGCTATTCGCGCGCGGACCTGCTCGACAGTGGAGCGCTCAATCTTGGTTGTTTGGCCCAGTGCACGTAGATCTGCATAGCAGTAGTCAGAACGTGCAGGACACGCCGAGGAACATGTTCTGTGTGGCTGCGGTACCACGGGCGCATCCGTGCAGCGACATAGAGTTCGCAAAGGTGGATGCCCGTGAATTACGCTTGGCGCGACAGTGGTACCGCAGTATGGGATGGGATGGGGGATGTGGGAGGGATGCAAGGGGAACACTTACGTGCACGGCCGTTTATGTGGTCAAGGTATCCAGCACTATCCTTGTATGTCCGGTTGCAAGTCTCGCAGTAGAAGCCCGGCACTCCAGGACCCCGGTTACCCGCATTCTGCACGACCATCGTCTTCCCAAGGTTCTTCTCCAGCTCGAGCGAGCCCTCGCGTCGCTTCATGAGCTCCGTCGGTTTGGGGAGGTCATCTTTCCGTGACTTTCTCGGCTTCTTTCCTGGCACAACAGCGCATGAGTGCTCGGGTGAAGAGCGAGCATAGGCAAGACGGACGCACCTTGCTTCAAACGCTCCTCGTTCTCCTGCATGCGCTCCTTCTCCTCCTGGTCGCGCTGGCGCGCCTTCTCTGCGTACTCCTCCTTGTCCCATTTCTTCCGGAAGTCGGTGTCTCCTGCGCGCGCGCCGTATGCGCCGCCTTGCTTGCCAGACATTGCAAATATCGCTGAAAGACGGGGACTGGAGGGGACCTGATCTTAACGGGATGTGTATAAGGTATTGTTATGCAATCCGTGCGGCGTGCACGTCGGTGGCCCGGCGGTAGTGGTTTGTGTGGTCGTGTTAGGATCCGAGGCTATTGGCTTCAACTCTGCTACCATATCAGGTCACTCGGTCATCGTTACTGATCTGTCCGAACAGCGTCCCAAAAGTCCAAAAGTACTGGCCGTAACCTATGACAAGCAACCGTTTCAGCAGGATGCGTTGCTTGTGATCTCCGCTGTCATGCCCAACAACCGACCAGCTTAGCGCTACGATTCTGCGGCGTCCGGGGAGCTGAATCATCTCGCCGAAGAGGTTCACCGAACGCACACACGGGCAATTTGGTATGTGCAGTCTTCCTTGACCGGGCCACCTCGTTTAGCGTGGGACAGCTTAGCAGGCTTGCGTTTTCCGACGACTCGGCATAGACCCAGAATCGGGGCGTTACCACAGTGGGCCCAGTACCTCTCTCAAATCCACGGGCAGAACAACATGTCAGCGGTCTTCTTCGGCACACTCGAACGACAGCCGTAACAGGCCGATACACTGCGAGCTTTTTTGGAGAGGAACTATAAAAGCTCACAGGAGGGGTCTGTGGACTCGAACAGCTCGCATCCCGACTCCTAGTCTCCTACTGCACTCAGCTACACAACGATATGCCCGGTGATCACCACTTCACCTTCTACAGCGCACGAGGACGCGCTCCGAACGGATGGCATGTACACATTGCTTCTCCCTCACAGCTGTGGTACTGATCGCTTCTGACCGCAGGAAAGTGATGATCGTGCTTGAGGAGCTCGGACTCGACTACGAAACCGTGTACCTCAAATTGGTCACGAACGAGAACAAGAGCGAAGAGCACACGAAGTACAACCCAAATGGACGTATCCCGACTCTGGTGGACCACAAGAACAATGACTTCGCTATCTGGTACGCCTCCGTCTCTACCTCGCACCCTCCCAATGCTCCTCGATGAGGCTCAAGGGCGGAGCTGACTTGTACCGGTGCAGGGAATCGGGTGCTATCATCAGCTATGTCACCGAAAAGCACGACCCGACTCGGAACATCTCATTCGAGAAGTTCGAGGACAAGATGCAGATGCTGCAATGGCTGTTCTTCCAGTCCTCCGGCCAAGGGTCAGTCTCTTACATTCTCTGTGAGGCGAAACTGCGGCTAACGCGGAAGCTTAGGCCGTACTATGGCCAGGCGAGCTGGTTCCTCCTCTTCACTTCCGAGAAGATCCCCAGTGCCATCGTCCGGTACCAGAAGGAGATCATCCGTGTCCTCGGTGTCCTGGAGAGCGTCCTCTCTAAGCACCGCTGGCTGGTCGGCGAGAAGTACAGCGCTGCCGATGTCAGCTTCATCACGTACGTACGTCCCATTTGAGGGCTGCCGTCGACTGGCCATAGTACATCGCTTACGCATGCTGTCTCCGGACATCTAGGTGGAACCATGCGGCCTTTCGTAGCCTGGTCAACGACTTCGAAGGGTTCAACCTGGAGAAGGACTTCCCATCAATCCACAGGTCAGTTCAGCACGATATGGCCTCTGTTCCGATTCTGACGGGTTCCTGCAGGTGGCATAACGAGATGCTGAGTCGTCCAGCCGTCAGCAAAGTGTTTGCGATGTGGCAGGCGTGGTGAAGTCGTCGACGGCGCGGTTAGTGATAGTAGACGTCAAATGAACGCTTGGCGGGAATTGGCCCAATACTCCAGAGTCGAATATATCAGTTGGATGTCCTAGTCGCGGGGGCGAGTTGCAACTCCGCTCAACTCGGACGCACTGCAGACGCTGCATATCGTGTTCATGATCGTGACGTCACTGGGGCAACCTCCACGGTCATGGTCGTGTCGTCACAGCTCGTCACCGACGCGTCTGCAACGCCGTCGGGACAAGACGCGTCAATCACGCGGAGGTATATAAGTATGCTCTGTGCCTCGGCCGAGCAGGCCCATAGCATACACACAACTCTCCGCATCCCTTCCTTCCCAAGTTACCCTCACACAACATGAACGCCTCTGCAGCTCTCCGTCTCTCGACCAGAACGATCTCCACCAAGCACGCCCTCGCCGCGCGTCGCGTCGCAGGAAGAAGGACCTTCCAAAGGTTCCAGTCGACGTCTTCGTCGAGCTCTTCTGGGGCGTCGTATGATTCGTCGCACATAGCAGCTGGTGTTGCCGGCGGCAGCATTGTCCTCCTCGGTGGTAAGGGACCACAGTCAATACGCATATAGCTGGCCGGATGGACTTCGCTCAATGACAACGCAGGTTACATGTACTACTACTTCTCCGGCGCGAAGAAGGCAGTCGACGCGTCTCGCACAGCGTCGCAGTACTACCAGGAGACCAAGGCCGCAATTGCGTCCAAGGCACCCAAGAGCCCGAACGAGGCGCTTGACTACCTCCGCGACGTCGCGCGTTCGTACCTCGTCATCATCCCGGGGCGCGCCCGCACGTCGACGCCGCGTTGGCACGATCGACGAGCTCCGCAGTTCGCATGGCGACGACGTGAACCGCATCGTCTCGGACGGGTACGAGGAGGTGCGCGTCATCATCAAAGACTCGGAAACATGGACGCGGGAACGGCGATGAAAATCCTGGACGTGCTTCGGCGACGCAGCGCAGAGCTCGAGGAGCTGGGCAAGAAGGCGGGGAAGGATGCGTTTGGCTCACTGAGCGAGAAGTACCCGCAGGTGTCGGAGAAACTCGGCGGCGGATATGAGGAGTTCAGGAGGTTGGCGGAGTCCAAGGGCCCGAGGCGAAGAAGCTGTATGACGAGACGAGTCAGCAGGTACGCTGATACACTTGAGCTGAGATGACGAGTGACTTACCGCGACCTGCTAGATCAAGGACATCTTCTCCAAGGGCTTTTCGCAGGACAGCATGGACGAGGCGAGACGGCTGATCCAGTCGAAGACGTCGATCTCCGCAAATTCGCCCAGTCATCCTCTCAGGAAGCTTGGGACCGCGCATTGAAGGAGGCCACACCGTACCTTGACAAGGTTCCCGAGCTCAAGCAGGTCCTGAATGACAACCGGGACAAGTTCATCGCGGCGGGGGCAGCGACGCTCACCGGCGGCAGCTCGAGTTACCAAGAGATCTTCGCGAAGATCAAAGACGCGGCGCAGGGCGACCTGGCGAAGAACAAGGATAAGGTGAACGAACTCCGCAAGTTCGTGGAGGAGAAGGCGCGCGAGGCCGAGGCGCAGGGGAGCAAGCAACTCGAGCGCGGGTGGGAGAGCTTGCAGGACTGGATCCGTACGATGCCGGGCGGGGATAACGCGTTGAAGCGCATGCCGGACGTGAAGGTGTTCGTGAAGGTCTCGCAGGAGAGGAGTGAAGATGCGAAGAAGCTGGCGAAGGAAACGTACGAGGCCGTGTTGCAGGTGCTGGAGGAGAAGGGGAAGAAGGCGCAGCAGCTGAGCGAGGAGGTCAAGGAGGACACGAAGAAGAAGTCATCATAGGGTGTACTAGTAGTGTTACTTTGAGATGTCGTTCGTCGCAGGTTCGGTGGTTACATGGACTCACACCCCTCATGGTGGCAGAAGACATCCAGAGAGCGCCAGCAGTCACAGAATGGGAGGACTTGCAAGCGCTCCAGAGTCCAGCTGGTCACTGTCAGTCCGCTCATGCTTTACATTCATGTCAATTTCGATGATGCTCATCCGAACGCCTTGTACTCTTGAGGCCGACAAGCTGAAGATCGTTTGAACGTGATGCCACCTTGTGAAATAGTAGTTCAAACCGTACACGTACGTGTTGAAACGTTGATGACGACTTTTGGGGTCCAACCTACAAAGGTACGCGCTGTTTTTTTTCTCATGGACGTGTAACTTGACTCATCCTCAGCCATAATTAACGGTGTCGACTGCAGCCTGAGAACAGGTCTAGTCACTTGAGGAGGTCTTCCGGCATAGCGAAGTTTCGCAAACCTTACACTGGCAACCCGAACCGGATTGAAGCTTTATCGATCGCCTAGTATATCGTGTGCGGAACGCGTCTTCTGCAACGAGGTGGTGGCTTCTCACTCGTGCTGCCGTTAGTAACAGGCTGTACGCAAGACACTCACATGACATGGCATTGAATTCGTACGTATACCTTATAGGTCGCCATCCACGTAGCGTGGTGCACCCCCACGTACCTCATGGACATGGACGAAGCTGCGGTGCCGTCGCCGTCGCAAGCTGTGGTGCCTTCGTCGTCGCCAGATGCAGATTCCTCGCCGCTGCCGCTAAAGAAGTCCATGAAGGGCAAGAAGAGGGGCAAGAAACCAGACGGGACAGTCACATACGTCGATGTCCGCGATGTCCGCCAACGCACTCGTCCATCTGCTCCGCGTCCGGCGTCCGGCGACCCGCCGATGCCCGTTAACGCGATGAGCAGAGAGCAGGTGTCGCAGTTCGCCATGCTGGCGAGTATGACCCAGGGAAACTTCGAGGACGTCAAGTTCTACGCCTTCTCGCGCCGCACTCGGGCTGGCGCAGTCGACAAGCCGCTTCCGCTGTATGCCAACAGCGCCTTGATCCGCAAGGCGTCGACGCATTTTGATCTCGGTAGGTGACATACATATCGCGTCCCATTGGTACGATAACGAGTACTCATGCTGCTCCTGTGGTGCTTGCAGTGCTGACGCAGGGCTTCGCTGAAGGCGGCACCATCGACCTGAATGCACCGTACCCTCGCAATCGCCCCTCCTTTGTCGACGTGGACGAGTACCGCTATACCTCAGACAGCGACCTCGATGACGAATCTGAGGACTCGTATGCCGATCCTGCGAGGTCGCTTACTAAGCTGGGATTCGAAGTATCGCTTGATCCCGCGGGGCAACAGGAGAACGAGCCCGCCGCTCAGGTATGGTCTCTGTTGTTGCTGACTGCCGTTTCAATATCTCAGATCTGGAGTAGATGGGAACCAGCAGCTTTGAAGACAAGGGCGAAAACAAGGATGCGTCCGAAGCCCAGGCCACGAATCTCCGGCCTGCGAGACCTGGTCGCGTCGTCTTCTTGGACGACATCGCTTATCGGACGTACGTACTCACCGTATCACTTGTCTAAGTTCCGGCTGACAAGACGCGTGCAGCTTGCAAGCATTCATCTTCTACGCATACTTCGACCACGTCTCGTTCGCTCCCCTCAAATCGCAGGAGCAGGCAGTTGCACAGCCTACTGCCCCATATGACCCTCCTTTGTGCTCGCCGAAGTCAATGTACCGTCTTGCCGAGAAGGTAAGTGTTGGTCTTGGACGGATTCGAGTCGTCGTATCCTCCTCGCCGACCCTATCCGCGTGACAGTTTGGCATCGAGGCCCTGAGGACGAAGGCGGCCGAAGATATCAAGACGAAGCTCACGACAGAGAACATCCTCACTGAGCTCTTCTCGTCCTTCACCCTCACGTGCGTCCTCCCACCCACGCGTGGTTTCTCGATCCATCGATATAGTGTCTCATTTATAGACACCCGGAGATTCAACAGATGCAGTTGGAGTTTCTCTACGAGCACATCAGCGACCCAAACCTGCTCTCGCGCCTGCCAAAATGGTTCCAATATCTCGAAAACGGGGAGTTGCCCGCCGGCGCGGCGAATGTGTTCTCAACGCTTGTTAACAAGCTCGTCACGAATACAGGCAAGTTCAGGTGTCCACGCGGATGCACGTCAACATTTCGATGCAACAAATGTGAATACAATGTCAGCTAAGCACTACATGATCCATGTGCCTCTTGCGAAGGGCGCAATTTACTGTGGTCGGAGGAAATCATGATAGCGTTCCCTGAAGAGCCACAAATTTTCACGAAGACCCGACTGTCTGCGCGGGGATTCGGTACTCGGACCATCGCCTGTGCGTGAGGTCATGCGTGTTCTCGTTCCTATGCGCCCATTGGCCGTGAGGCTGCACGCTCGTTGACGTACTCTTCACCTTCTCGCTGCAGCTGCGGTAGTCCCACGGGGGTCACGGTCTCGATCGTTCGACCATTCACGCGCGACCCTTCTGCTGCGGCATCGCACTTGAGAAGACTAGAGATAGGCGGGCCTTATAACCGTGGCTGGCTGTCTTGCTCGAGGTCCTTCTGTGGTTCGATGGCTTCCGACTCCCCCTCCGCTACACCCAAAGGCAAACGCCATCCGAAAAATCGAGATAGACCTATCCCCAAAAGATCCAACAGACCTACAGCCACAATGAATGTTGCAAGCAGGGAAGAGGTGTCGCAGCACGCACTCTTGACAAGCATTGAAAGCGGAGCGTTCGAGGACGTGAAGTTCTATACCTTCTCACGGCGGACGCAGTCAGGGCTCGCGGACAAGCCCCGGGCGCTCTTTGGAAACAGCGTGCTCATACGCAAGACGAGCTCGTACTTTGATTACGGTTCGTATCGATCGTGTTCTTTCCTCGACACCCGTACTGACACTTTGCGTCCGAGTCAGTACTCACCAATGGAAGCTTCGCCGAGGGGGCCATCACCGACATGAGCGCGCCATTCCCCGCAAAGCGACCAACACATATCGATTTGACCGAGTATGGCTACGCATCCGATAGCGACCTGGAGGACGAATCGGAGGGGGACGAAACACCTCTGTTGACGACTGTTACTTCTGCTCCGGAACTTGGCACCGAGGTGATGCTCCCCCGAGCTCGAGCGAATGCGTCCGTAGACTACCGAGGTCTAACCGTCGTTCCTCAAGGACCCTGAGCCTGCTGATAGAAAGGGAAAGGACCCAGCCAATGTGAAAGAGAGCGAAGACGCAGTCAAGGCATATGGTCGAGAGGGCCGGGTGGTGTTTGTTGAAGATATCGCATATCGCACGTGAGTCACGCTCACGTTCATGTCAGATACGTCCTGATGTCTTCGTAGGTGGAAGGCATTTGTCTTCTATGCGTACTCTGGCAAGATCTCCTTCGCACCCTTGAAGTCACAGGAGCAAGCATCGCCAGGTCCTGATGGGCAGACAGGCCGTTTCGCGCCTCCACCTTGTTCTGCAAAGTCAATGTATCGCCTCGCTGAAAAGGTTTGTCACCTTCTCTGTATGATGTCTCAAGGCGCGGACTCGGAGTGCTGACCAACATGCCTCACGCATAGTATGGGATAGAGAGTCTCAAGGAGGAGGCCCTCAAAGACCTCAAAGGAAAGCTTTCGCCCTACAACATCCTCACAGAGCTTTTCTCTTCTTTCACCGCGCTGTACGTCTGTAGCATTCTACGTCATGACCGGGTCCGCTGGACTAAGACAATCAATAGACATCCTGAAGTTCAGAAGATGGAAGTCGAATACCTCCGAGACAACATCAGGCAGCCGACCATCATGGAACGTTTGCCGAAATACTTCCAGAGCCTCGAAGACGGAGAACTTCATCCAGGGGCAGCTAGTATCCTTGCGGCCTTGTTCGTGAGGGTTATGACAGAGCAAAAGCGGTGCTCTCGTAACTGCGTCAATGCGTCTGGGTACTACCATTGCAATGCTTGCGGCACTAACACCGTTTGCTAGTGCCTTTTCACCGCCAATGTATCATTTCAGTGTTCTCTCAAGCCCGTTCGCATGTTTGAATTTCCATCATTATCGTACCACTCATCGTTCTGTCAGAGCACTCACCGGATGTTGTCGAACACGCTCGAGCGTGGAGGTCAGACGGCCAACCGGTTCTATCCCGGGACTCACCACCGGCGTCGGCTTTGAGGCTGGGTGTGACGTGCAGCAATCCGCGCAGAGGGCCGTTGTTTGTACCAGTGATGTATCCCCAAATATCAGTGACCCAGAACTATCGTGTCCTGACTTGCCTGTGAGTGTCTCTGCACCATAATCAGGAAGGGATCGATTGTCATCCCGCGTCCTATAATGGTCGGCTACGGAGACTATCTCTGCACGTCGACGGTACTTGCATTGGAACGGTTCATGGACTCAAATGGGAGCTACTATCGGGCCGAGTCAGATCGTGTCAGTACGCGTATGTAGGCGTATGTATGTACATAAGTTAACTGGCTTGAGAACGCTCAGCGTTCATCGATCTACCGCAGCGTGTCACGGATGCCACGCCTTGAAGTATGTATACGCAGACTGCTTCAGACCAGAGCCTGCACACCGCCAGCTAGAATGGCCCTCCCATTTTCGCTAGACTTGAGCACAAGCCGCCGCGTCAGCAATCGAGGAGCACGCCGAGTCTGGACGCCGTCATCAGATTCATTGCGGGGGGCGCGAGGAGGCGGCATGATGAGCTCAGGCACTGCTCCGGATCCGGAAATTCACTTCACCTCCAACCCCAGCAGTGTGGTCCACCAGGCCTTCCTGGCCAGTATCACCGGACGAGCATTCGAGGATGTCAAGTTTTTCGCGTTCTCGCGGCGCACTCTCAGCGCTCCGGGGACAGTCGACAGGCCCCTGCCTCTCCTCGCCAACAGCGCTCTTCTCTGTAGTGCGACTTCGCACTTCGACTACAGTGAGCGTGTGATGCGTCGTACTCCTTCCCCCTTGGCACTCACTCGCTTGCTTAGCCCGGAATAGCGAGGGGGCCGGGCACTTCGTCGAAGGCCGCGCTGCCGACCTGAACGCTCCCTATCCGTCCGATCGTTCGTCAGTAACCGATGTATACGACTATACCTCTGACAGTGACCTTGAGGATGAACCACCTCGGGCAGTGGATCAGTGTCCGGCGCCCGATAGAGTAGTCGAGGACTCTGAGGGACCTCCCATGTCAGAAGTACTTGCGACAAACAACCATTTGGACGTTGGAACAGAGAGGGCAGAGGCTCGGGACTCCTCTGTAGGCTCAGAATTGACCTCTACGCCTGAAATAGGCCCACGCTTCGCGGCAGTTGTGAGTGCGTACGCCGTACATTCATCGCAAACTGACCTCGACTGCCGCAGGATTCGACCGAACCATCTTCTTCATCCCGTGTTCCAGAGGGCGTTGCACCTATTGCCCGACCAGGGCGAGTCGTCTTCTTGCAGGACATCGCCTACAGGACGTAAGTGTAATCAACGCCCACCTTGGTGAGCACTACTAACCATGCAACCATCCTCCGATAGCTTCAAAGCGTTCATCTTCTATACGTACACTCGTGAAGTTGAGTTTGCGCCTTTGAAGTCCCAGCACCATGCGTACGACAGAGGTTCAGAAGACACACCTCCTCGATGTTCTCCGAAGTCTATGTACCGACTGGCGGAAAAGGTGAAGTTCGACTCAACTTTACTCGTTCCCAGACACTGACTCGTTTATGGCAGTATGACATCCCAGAGCTCAGGGAAAAGGCTCTCAGCAGCATTCGATCGAAGCTCACACCAGACAACGTCCTCGAAGAGATCTTCTCGCGGTTCACCTCCGTGTTAGTCCGCTATTACATCTTCTCTCCTTTAGGCTAATCGTGCTCGCAAAGGCGCCCCGTAATCCAAGCCATGGAGTTGGAGTACCTCCAGGCTCACATAAGCGATGATGCAATTCAAGCACGCTTGCCCATGTGGATGGAGGCGATGGAGGATGGCTCCCTGCCAAAGGGGGCCGCCGGGATCGTGGTCTCGCTCATCACAACGGGTCGCAGTGGCTACCGCTGCAGTGGTTGTTATCATACCCTGCAATGAAGATGAAGGACACAACGGATAAGATTACCGAGATAGTCAACTTCGATTGCTCGAGAACGGACATGATGCGATGTGTAGGTATATGGAGTAACATACATGTACTTGATGCGGGAGAACACGCAAAGCGCCTGCCGACAGTTTACCAAATTGAAAAAGTTTCCATGTCTACGCTGAATTCCAAGAGCGACAGACCCGCTTCAGCCATCGAGCCTTCTTCGTGTCGCTGCTACTGCTGACATCCCGAAGGGCGGCAAACCGCCGTACGGCGAGCGCACACGATCCGCTCCGGAACCGCGAAACCAGACGGCGGTGCAGCTTGACCTGGATAGGTAGCATGGAACATGATGAGGTAACAGCACACGCTTGAATGCAGACCGTGCACCTACCGCAGCCGGATTCTCCGATCCGTCTTCATCGCCGACATCCTTGGACGAGGTCCATCCCTGGACCTGCTTCACCTCCACGCCGCCGAAATTCGCCAGCCAGACTTGCCACAAGCACTCCTCCCAGTCGCCAGCGCGAGACATGCCAGCGAAGAACCGTTCCGTACACCAAGTCGAGTCGTCGCGAGCGATCACCAACGGAGCGAGCTGAGCGAAGGGGAAAGACATATGGTCTTTCGAGGTAAGCACCACTGGCTTCCGCTTGCGCGCGTGTCCCGACGGCGAGAGAGCCGACGAAGATGAGGGCTGTTGCGATAAGAGCGTCTTGTACAGTGTCTTTGGAGGCACATGTGACAGGTTTCCGGGAAAGAGGACAGCTCGAGGACTCGGGGTGAGCAGCCGTGCAAGGTTCAGGAAGGCGTTCGGTTGCAGTTCGGCTGCCGGGGCGAGGTGAAGGACGTGTACCATGAGCCTAGTCTTCAGAGCGGGGTGCTCGCTCTGCATGTGCGCCAGCTTGGCGAATAGTCCGATGTGCTCGGCGGAGGACGGCGTAGCGAAGGTCGTGACAAGAAGAGACATCGGGCCTGCAGTCATCAACAGAGCTGCGTTGGACAACAGGATGGATCACGTACCTGCCCACCTCGCTGCCCAAGTGGGAACCAGTTCAACGTCACCATCCGTCGTCCAGAGGCAAGCGGATAACATTTGAACATCCACAGGGGTGGACAAAACGTCCGGATCGAGGAAGACGGGTCGCGGAGATGAGACCTTGGACATGAGGTGATCAGCTGGGAGAGCTGCAAAAGGAGAGACAACTGCTGCAAGAGTCAGCAGAGATCCCATCAAGTCTCACAAGAAACGCACCTTGAGATGACGTGAACGTATGTGTGAGTCGCACTGAGATGCCAGAGGAGATATAGCCAGAGAATGCCGCCACGCTGAAGAGACCGTAGGCAAGAAGAAACGTCGACAGGGATGGTATGTTGAGGAGCCAAGGGCGTACTGAGGATGGGAATGCGCCAGAAAGCCAGGCATCGAAGCGGAACAACAGAGATCTGCGAGTACCGTGAAGTTGTGCCCGCAGCTTTCTTGAGAACGACTGCGAATCCTCCACGGGAGAGTCTGGTATGTCGGCATGCTCATCTCGTCCTTTTGTCACCATAGATCCATTCCTTGGCCGTCCCGAGGCTTTGTCTAGCATGGCCGGCGTGCTGCGAGGTGACGAGGGAAGGAGAGTTGTGTTGGCGCTGGGTATGTATCACCGAAAAGGCAGTCCAAGCGCCCTGCGTGTTGATGACGTCACTCATAGCTCTTGTCGTCAACTTTGTATACTCACTGACTTGTCACTGACCGCTCTGGCTCAATGTTGCTCTACGATCTGCAACCTGTGAGTCAACACACCGCATATATTATGGGGTCGTGAATACTAACGGCCGCTACTGATTCAGAGTACTACGATGACAGGCCCAGTAGCCGTTGGGCAGGCCCTGCACCGCGGGGCCTGGAGGAATGTCCGAGCCTTCAACATGCCCAATGACCGCTAGAATCTCCTTGGGATGGGCAGGTGATGTTACATGTTCGCGTTTTGATGCTCACTCCTCGAGTTCCGTCTGCAACGATTCAATCTTCCCCTCGGCCATCGGGCACCTACCCGGAGGCTGGTCCGGCTGCCAGTGTGTCGAGTAGGGGCGCGCGTCAAGTAGGGGCGTGCGCTCAGGCTGCCGGAGGGGTAAAGCCAATATTCACTGAAGAATTCAGTCTTGCATACTCTCTTCGCACTCGCTAATCACCGCATGAATTCTAGGATGCCTTTCGAAGTTCACTGTGGTTGAACGTTTACGTTCGGGTTCAAGTTGTTGAACTTCCCCCCCCCCTGCATGCATGCCTGAAGGTCTTGGGAGTAGGAGAGTACAGGAGGATGGATAGACATCAGCATGCCTGAGGTCCGGCAATCCGCCCGAAGGTCGTCGGACTGCATTGCCAACCCGAGACAGTAGGCCGCACTGCTATGCCTGCATTTCACCTGACGTATGACCACATTCCCACCCATCGCTCAAAGCTAGACATATGTATGGCCCTGGCGGTGTCAAACCGCAGTTGCAGACGCAGACGCAAGCACGTCAAATTCGGCGGGTATAAATGGTCAGGGACATAACAACGAACTCGCCGTTCCGTTTCCTGACGTCTCCTATCCACTACTCCGCCATACATTCGTGGCTCCCAAGGTTGCAGAAAGCCCTTGTCCTGCCTACAAAGTTTGGCCACTTCACCCTCTAGGATGTCCCTGTCTCCCGGCCTGGACCTGCAGAAGTCCTCGTCAAAGTCGAGTCCGCCGCTCTGAATCCCATCGAGTGGAATATAAAGGGAATGGACCTTTTCATTGAGAAATACCCTGCGATCTTGGGTGCTGACGCCGCTGGGGTGGACGAAGAGGTGGGTGAGAACGTCAAGACGCTTGCTTGTCAAGGGGGGTCGGATGTGAGTCTCACCGCGGCATCTGAGGACGGCAAACTGATGCTCCCGCAGCCTGCTCCAAGGTTTTTTTCGAACCGCGATACGGTAACTTCAAGCAATCTTGCTTGGTGCCCGTAGATATCACGACCAAAGTGGGTCTCGTCAAGTACTCACATCCGTCCCTCCGAGTTTACTCCTTGAGACGCGGTCCATTGATGCCTCTAGATCCCAGCAAACTTGTCTCTCGACCAAGCTGCTGCTATTCCCGTTGCCATGTATACTGCGGTACTTGGCATGTACAACCAGCATTCCGAGTCCGCTAGTGCACATCTTACCCCTCCCTGGGGAGAGGCCGAGCACCCCGCGTATGCGGGGAAGCCAGTTTTCATCCTCGGTGGGTCATTGTCCGTAGGACAGTGCGGTACGGTCTGAATATCGGCTGACAGTTTGCCTCCATAGTCATACAAATGGCCAAGCTTTCCGAATTTTCTTCCATCGTCACCACTGCCTCTCCGAGCAACGCTTCCCTACTCACCTCCCTCGGAGCAACGCACGTCCTTGACCGCAACCTCCCTGCGGAGGCCCTCATGGCGCAACTCAGCGGAATCACCGGAGGCGCACCCATTTCCTTCGTGTACGACGCTATCTCGCTGCCCGAAACGCAGGTCCTCGCCTATACCGCCCTCTCCCCTGGGGGGACACTCGTTCTCACGTTTCCGAAGCAGCTCCCGTCCGGGCTGGAACAAACGGAGGATCGCAAGACTGTTGTCGAGGTCTTCGCCAGCCTATACGTTCCCCAGAACAGGGAGACCGCTGTCGCGATGTTCAGGCAGCTCAGCGGATGGCTGGAGACCGGTGTACTCAAGGTGCGTTCACGCGTGCAGTCATTGCCGCGCTCACGTCAATAACTTTGGATGGCTAGCCAAACCATGTCGAAGTCCTTCCGGGTGGCCTAGCCGCCATACCTGCTGGACTGGAGCGGATCAAGAGCAACGGAATATCCGCGACGAAGCTTGTCGTGCATCCTGAGGAGTGTGCATGAGTAATTACGAAGCACATATGCGTGTTTTGCAATGTCGAGGGTGTCATTTCTCTCGTCTGCGAACGTACTTAGTCATCAGAATAGCGATGCGTTGGCTTGCCTGCGTCCATCTACCACCACACGATGACCCTTCCTGTGACACCTCAACGTGCCAGGTTGCCTGAACTCCGTAAGTAGGGCTGCTCAGACACCCATGTTCCGGGGCCAAGGTGGGTCGCAGCATTGCGCTTTGTCATAAGTAGTGCTCAACCGACTTCGGCGCATCGCCCATTGTCGACATTCTCACCAGTATGCATGGTCGACTTGGCTCTTGGCACTTCGTGCCTTCACCTAATGTTTCCCAAATTTCATGCAGAATCCGTCATGCATGCGATCATCACGACGAACGCGACAAGATAGGCTGAGATACAGCTAGCTTAGGTATTGTTGATTGGTGCCTATTCCTATGTCCGAAGTATAAGGCTCTGTGAACGGATCCCTGCACCCGGTGGTACAGCGACCCACCAATGATCCGAGACGACGCTCAACCTCCTCCTCGATCATCTCGATGGGGATAGGAAGCCCATACTACCACAGTGACACAGGCCCGACCACTTACCGGATATCTAAGCCTCAGCGTCCGCAAGGCAGAGAATTCTCGCCATGCCCCGTGAAGGCCACGGACGATAGGGTCGGTAGAACTTCATGACGCTGGAGCAAGAATAACTCAAGAAGATCTCTGGACCACGATATAAACATGGAGGAGGAGGAGGCGAGGCAAGAAACCGTTCCGCAGACTCGAAACTCACCAGCACCTCTTTGAAGTGCATCGACAAATGGCCTCTGATCTGTTCTCCGTCGCCGATCGCGTCGCCCTTGTCACCGGGGCCAGCTCCGGCATCGGTGCCTACATCGCGCAGGGTCTTGCTCGTGCGGGCGTGGCTCGGGTGTACATCTGCGGCCGACGAGCAGCCCAACTGGAGAAGGTCGCCCACGCCGCCCCGATGACAATCATCCCTCTTGTCGGGGACGTGTCCACCATCCAGGGGTGCAGGGAGCTCGCGGACGCATTCGTCGCAGCAGAGAGGAAGTCGGGGCTGGAAGAGGTGAAGCTGGACCTGCTGGTCAACAATGCTGGCATGGGCGCGCGAGAGGGAGACTGGGCGCATGGGGCGAGTGTCGAGGAGATCCGTGACGCCTTGTTTCAGGCTTCAGATGCGGATTGGGCAAAGGTGAACGCCGTGAACGTGGGGTCGCTCCAGGTAGGTCCCGCATGAGCACCTATGCTTCGATGTTCGAGGACCTGACCAACGCAAACTTCAGTGGCTATCGGCAGCATTGCTCCCATACCTTGTCGCAGCTGCCTCGAATGGGGGAAAGCGCGAGGGACGCGGGTGCATCGTGAACAACACCTCAGTGTCTGCCTTCTTCGTCTCGCCGCAGGTGAAGGGGCATCTGTATGCCGCGAGCAAGGCTGCAGCGGAGAGCATGACGCTGAACCTGGCGAGCAAGTTCACGCGACTCGGCGTGCGGGTGAACAGCATTGCCCCTGCGAATGTGCCTTCCGAGCTCAACAGCCCAGACGACCCGCGTAGCTTTATTTCGGCAATGAAGGACATCATTCCAATCGGGAGGATCGGGAATGAGGAGGACGTTACGGGGGCGGTAATCTACCTGGCATCGAGGGCAGGCAGCTACGTCTCTGGCAATGTCATTAAGGTGAGCTTGTCATTTTCCTTGGACTCGGGCGATAGAAACCTGACATACCGACAGCTCGACGGCGGATCCCTGGTTGGCGTAGAAGCGCACCCATAAATATCGGGCATGTCGTCGTTATCATCGCATGTATATATCATTGCAGACCACATCGACCGGAGACTTTCATACAAATAAGGCCTACAGGGATACTGCGAACGCAACAATCCACACATCAGCGGACGTGCCTCAGTATTCAGGCGAGACACTTACAGCACACCATCTGACATCGCGCTCTACATGATCGTACACTCGTCTTTTCTCTCCAGATTTCTCGTCAGTTCGTCTGCACCCAGGACAGGTCCGCGGCCGGTCTGTTGACCATCCAAGTTGACAATGAGCACGCCGGCATTCTGTTCGTCCAACTCAGCGACAAGGCCGTGCCTGTGAATCCGCGATTCGCTTAGCAAAATCGTAGGGATTTGACACGTAAGCCTACTTACTTCTGTATCAGCTCCTCTATCGCAGGCTTGAGCTTGGCGACGTGGTTCGTAGAGTGCAGGCCCTTGCCTTGAATGCGGATCAGCCAAGGGTATGTGTATGCGAGCGACAAGGCACAGAGTACGTACCGACAATGAAGTGGATCTTCGAGTCGCCGCGTGCCCGAGCCTCCTGGATGGACTGGTCGGCGTAGCGGATGGCTTCCTTCACGTACAATCCGTGGAGGTCAACCTCGCCGGGCTTGCTATCCTGTCCAAGCCATGACTGTCAGTCCCATCCATATCGGGTTCTTCCATCCCCGGAGACACCCACAGTATTATTCTCTACGAGGACGAAAACATATATCGTGAGATCTGGGGAGGAAAATACGATGAAGGCGGACACACCTCTGAAGATCCACGCCGCGGCCTCCTCATTCAACCTCTCCATCTCCTGCTGGGCAGCCTTGCCCGCGTTGGACAGCTCCTTTGCACGCGCGCCGTCCCCGCTCTCGTACGCCTTGTGTGCCTCGTCAAAATTGCGCGCCATCTCGTCTCCCGCCGCGTTCGCGCGCGCACGGAGCCCCACGTAGTGCTCATTGTGCTGGTTCACCTGGTTCGGGTCCTACAATATAGTATCCCCGTCAAGACACAAGGTACCAACGCTCCAGGAAGACAAAATAAACGCACCGGACGACCGGGAGACCACGGACGAGATGGCGGAGAAGACGGGGGGCTCACATGTCCCGGAGTATGCGCATTGTACGCTCCGCCTCCATTGCCATGCGGTTGCTGTTCCCCGTGCTTCTTATGTTTCTTCGGTTCGTGCGGTTCATGCGGCTGCTGAACGGGCTTGTGTGGCTTCTCCGCGTGGTGTGGTCGCTGTGGCTGGGACGGAGGGTAGACGGGGGTAGCTATAGGCTGCTGGACCTGGACCTGGTGCGGTTCGTTCGGGGGCACATATACGTCCGCGGGCTCGCTGCCGCCACAGAGACACTTGACAAGCCCGCCGAACAGGTCAGAGAATAAGCCCATGGTTTTAGTGCTTATGCGCCTGGGGACGGAAGTGAAGCAAGGAGAGCGCAGGGAGGAAAGAGTGGGACAGCACTCCCGGTTGTTTTACGTTCAAAAGCAACTTGGAAGACGCGTTGCATGGGCGTGTTCCCCGTGTTCGTTCAGCGGACTGCCATTACTACGACATCGAGGTACGAGGCGCCAGTGATGTCCCTGCGGATAGACGTCATGGCGGAAAGGAACAAGGAGAGGACCGACTTCGGTTCCACACTGAACAACACGTGCATCTCACGAAGACACACCCTCAGAAGCAGGAAGCAGAGAGTAGATGGTAAATTGTGCGCATGTGTCGAGAATATATAGGACTATGAACAGTATGATGAAAAAGAGGGGGAAACTACACTCCACACGAACTACACCCAGCAATCTCTCGAACATAATACCCACCGATACCACGAACTCTAACAACGCCGAAACCTTCCAACACTACTTCTCCCGACCCAAAAAAAAGGACCCAGTCTCATTTGTCAAAGCACCAACTTGTCCGCTTAGATTTCCAGGCCCACGAGCACGTACGCAGGGTCGACGGGGAACGGAGGCTTGGTGACCACCGTGGCGCCAACATACATGAGCGAGTGGAGGAGGTCGCCAAGCAAGGGCGACGAACGCTCCAAAGCAATCACGAGCGCATTGCACTCGAGTTGTTCATCGGCAAGGTCGAGTAGAGCGACGATACTGTACAAGGATGTCAGCCACGGATAGACGGTCAGCGAAGTAGCTGACGCACCTCTCGCGAAGGTTGACATGAGCAGCGCACTTGCCGTCGACGTAGAACGTCTTCGGCTGGCCAGGGAGCGAGAGCACTACGCCGTCAAAAGTCGCACCAGTGCCAGGCGTCGAGATCGAGACGCTCTTCGCGAAGGGAGCTGCACCGAGGGCGTTCCTCGGGAAGAGAAGCGACAGGAACGCAGACTGCTTGGCACCAAGCGCCGAGAGGCTTCCGTCGCCATCCTCCGAACCATCGTCCGGGGTAAGCGGAGGGGTGTCAAGCCCGGCAGCACTGGCATGGTCGCCTTTCTGGTGAACCTCTGGAATCGCACGTGGGGCACTGGCACTGGGCAGCGCCGCAAATGGGAACTCCGGCGAAAAGCCAATGGGAGATTCTTCCGGAGGCGGGGTGGGTGGGTAGTCATATGGACGTGCAGCGAAGTTCGTGTTGAGACGAGGATGGTATTGGGAACCGAGAGACGAAAGCGTGGAAGCAGCGGAATCGTTGGAGGAATCATAGGAGGGGGTGGGCGAGGAGGAGAGCGGGGGGAGAGTAGATGGCGCCAGACTGTCTGTCACCCAGTCTGACGACCCTCGGTCAGGAGGGCATTTTGCGGTAGGAATGTCAAAACCGCCACTGCAGAGGGGAGATGTACGGTGCGAGATTCATGCGAAGAAGAGAAGACACGGGGAGGGCGACGCGCGATGACCTTAGTCAGCAGACGTAATGGCGGAACGGAAGAAGGCACTCACCCCGGGCCCGCCAGAGAACGTAGTAGAGTAGTAGTACATGGAGTCCGTGCCCTCCATGCGGCAGACTGCAATCACGCTAGGAGTCTTGTCGGTTGTGAAAGCCCCATCCCCAACGGTTTGACGACCGTTGCTGTGAAGAGAAACGGTCAGCACCCCTCCGGGGATCAGAAAGCCATGTGCCTTCGAGTTCGTTCCGTCGAGTGTCGACCAACCGGGAACCGAGGCGACATGAGGCGGAGGGAGAATGGACGTACGTGGGGCAAATACTAGATTGCTGTTTCGACATATTGGTAAAATTCGAATTCGACATGTGGTGCCAACTTGTTCGCGGAGGTTTTAGAGTGCTGAGGGGGAGCAGATGGCTGTAGATGAGCAGGGTAAGCAACAAGTGCGACGCGAAGAGGTGGTCGGTGTCGAGATGGTCGTGGTGGCTAGACGCAGAGACGAGCTGTGTTATCAGCTCCATTTCTCCGGGGTCTCGTGGTCACCGTTAGCCACCCAGACCCCGGCCACTCGACCACGTGGGCCACTGCGCCGCCCCATTGGGCAACCGTTGTGGCGGCTTTGTGGCAGAGTGTGGCAACCGTTCACGACGAGGTCTCTGCAAGAAGTGGAAGAAGGGCCTGGCATCGCAGTACAAGCTTCGAGGGACTTGCCAAGCCTGCGCTTCGATGCCTTTGACCGCTGCGGTAAACGAGTTGAACTATGCTTGTACACAGTTGAGGAGTTATCGGACGCCAGAACACCGTCACCGGACCTCCTGAGTCCTCACGACATCGGCGTGGTACCACTCATTTACGGCAGGAGAGGAGAGTGTTCGGTCAGCAGCGATAGAACTAAGATAATGAGCTCACTGCGTCTTCGTCATCGCAGTCGGGTCTTGAGGATAGGGCTGGAGTTCCCTCGTTGAACGCCACGCAATGCACGCAAGCTGTGAACAAGTTCGCTGTGACCTTTCAGCAGCTCCTCGAATCAACTACGAGGTCGACCACCCAAAAGCCGACAGACCGAGAACCTCGAGCGAGAACGACCTGCAGATGTCAATCTGGGTAGCAAGTTTCCCCGACGCCGCCCTCAGCTTGGTTCCAACCGTGGGGCCCGGGATTTGACGGAAATAAACACGTCCTGCAGGCTGCCAATGCCTCGGCGGCTCGCAACGGGGTCTAGGCAGGAAGGATCAAGTCAGATCTACCGCCGGTCGGAGAACAGACTCACTCACATCCCAGATTTGAGGCGACAACCACGAACGCAGTCGGAAAGGCAATGAGATCAAGCGAAGGAGCGATGTAATTATTATGAAGCACAAGCCATAAAGTACCAATAGTGGTCAAAGTGTGAAGATATAGAGCAATACGATATAACGATAGAGTGGTGTAGCAAGATGAGCAAGACGAGCATTACAGTAGAATCTCATGATACGTGACGTTCCTCGTTTTCATCTGCCCCGGACGCAGACGCACCTTCGCATGGCTGCGATGGCGGATGCGCGACAGCGCCGTGTACAACTGCCCATGCGAGAACACTGGGCGGACCAGATCCACACCAACGACGTCCAACGTGAGGCCCTGACAGCTATTAAACGTCGTCGCGTACGCGGGCGCGAGCGGGAACTGTCTCCGGACGAGCGTGTGCCCCGACTCCAGCGTGGTCATGAACGGGATGCGGGAGATCAGGATGTCCTCCGATTCAGTGGTGCCGACGCCCCCAACGCCACGGAGCATGCGTACGGTGATAATTTTCTTGCCGACGTTGACGACGACGACTCGGGCGTTCTTGACGAGCCCACGCTCTGGGGCGAAGTTGCACAGGAGACGGTAAACACCATGCACCTTGACGTCCAACGCATGCGCAGGGATCCCCGGAATAGCCTCGTTTTGAGCCTTCTCGAGAAGAAGCGCAGGGGCGGTGTCGTCCACGTCTTCGGGGTTCTGCAGCGCATCCGCGGCGTAGAACGTCCGGCTGTAACCCTCGATGCGGGCGAGGATGTCCGCGTTGTAGGCGTCCACTTGACCGTTCGTTGGTGCAAGGATGGCACGAGTCAGGCAGCGAGCCGGGTCGCTGAGTATGTCGTCCGGGTAGACGAACTCGATGAGCTCCTTGCGGTCACGCACACGTTGCAAGAAGTTAAGCGGGACGTGCGGGCCCGCGCCTTCGCCGATAAGATCCACGAACTCGGCATACGGCAGATCCTCAGCGTTCCGGATGGGTGTGTGCAAGCGGAAAGTGGTGAACTCCTTCCAAAGAGGCGAGGAGCGGATGGAAGAGTCAACAACCTGGCGGCGACTCCCGTTGCGCACCACGGGGCAGGTCTGGCGGAAGTCGCCGAGCAGCACGACCACCTTACCTCCGAAAGGCAGGTTGTTGCGCATAACGCGCCGACAGGTCTCGTCGACACAGGTAAGCACAGCGCTCTTGGCCATGGGTGCCTCGTCCCAGATAATGGCCGACGCCTCCCGTATGAGTTCGCCTCTAGGATCCTGAGGCTCGATAGGAGAGATTAGCTCTGCGTCATCCTCTTCGACGACCGGGACCTGCAACACTAGGCAGTGAGCCATGTTAAACCAGACCAATGGGAGAACAAAACGCACCTTGAAGACGGAATGTGTCGTCTTCCCACCAGGATAGAGCTGAGCAGCAAACGCTGAGGTCGCGGTAGGAAGAACGATATGCCCCTCGGACCTCAGCTTGTTACATATCGTGTTGACCAAAAACGTCTTCCCGCGACCAGCCTTCCCATCCACGAACGCGCACAAAGGACGGTTATTGGTGACCGCGTCCATGACCTCGGTATAGATCCCATACTGCTCCTCGTTGAGCTTGGAAACCGCGGTGGCCGACCGCGCCGCGAGGACCCTCCGCTGGCTGTCCCACTTGTCAAGCTCGAGCTCGACTTCGCGGCAATGGAACGATGGCTGGGGAAGACCGTAGGACGCAAGGGACTTGCCGTGTTCCTCCAGTGCCCTCTCCAGTTCCTGCAACGTCTCGTTCACCCCCACGTTGACGTTATCGTGCTTGAGAATGAGGTCATGCGCGAGCGCGTCCTGGAAAGTGTTCCACACAGTGACGGGAGACGCGACATGATCATTGACAAGGAGGTGCACGAAGAAGTGGCGAAGTTGCTGGGGTGTTTTGCAGGTCTGAACGGCCTCTGCAAGAGCGTGCTCCGCTTTGTGGCCGTCGCTGACGAAGAGGCCTCCATTCCTTGATGGCCCAGGGACTCTACTTGCTCGAGACGTTTGAGGGGTAAAAATTGGGGATGCAGCGACAGAATAATGGCGAGAAGAGGTCCGAGGGATCGTCACTGTCTGCGGGGACAGACCTATGTGTGCACCGTCAGCAGGCAAGGGCGACGAAGTCGTAGGATGCAGTACTCACGGGGACGACAATGTCCACGCGGAGAGCTCCTAAAGCCTCCAACTTTGCGCAATTCTATCGCATACTTCCACATACGTCCTTGCGAGGAGAAGTACTGGGCGGGGACGGAAAGGAGCGGTCTAAGTTGGTGAAAGCTGAGATTTCAGGCGCTGGTGTAAGCACGCGCGCTTACGCGTGGACGCGCTTGCCGCGATCACGCGTCCGCGAGCCCGGGCACGATAACCCCTGCGCTGTGCACATCTTCTACCTTTCGCGACTCGCAGTTGTTACGAACATGGCGTTCCAGATATAACATCGACATGAGCGAGCATTCAACCCGCAAGCTGAGTTGTGATCAACGTTGCCAACCCAGTACTAGTACTTCAACAGTTGTGTCTCACTACAATGCTACACGAACGTCAAGTCACAGATACAGCCCCTCGTATGTCATGTGTGCATCCCCTCTTCACGGGAACAATGTTCACCGCGTTCAGTCATCCTCCTCGACGTCACCGAACTCGAACATGCCCGCACGATCGCGCTTCGCCGTGGCAATCGCCTCCTGCAGTTTCTTCGCCATACCTGGATAGGACGCGAGGTACCTGCAGCCCTTCTTGTCGACCGTCGCCAGACCTTCACGGATGAGCTCCGCGTTGATGCACGCGTATGGATCGTTCTGCGTGGCCGAATCGTTGGGGTCAATGAGGCGAAGGTGGAGAAGCTGGCCCTCCTTCTGGTCGACGTTCGCAATGAGCTTCCGACCTTCGCACAGTGCACGGAAGCGGTCGACTGCCTCCTCGTGATACTCGCTCTCAGGGCCAACAAGTTTCACGAAGCTTCGAAGCAGCATTAGGAGATGCAGACCGCGGAAAATATCGAGGGTACTGTACCTGAGACGCGCATCGTGTGCTTGACCGGGGAGGGAGCGGAATTTAGGGTCGAGCGGACGGATGTCCGAGAACCCGACTGTGTCTTGGTTACCATAGTCGATGAATGTGACCTCAGCTTCCTTCTTGATGGGCGACGCGCGGCGGACCTTGGCACGGTACCATTGTCCATCGGAGAACTTCGCAGATACGAGATCGCCGCCTCTTGGGACGAAGCCCGGCGGGGAGGCGACGGTCTTGTGGTGCAGTGAGAAGTCGCGCATGAGCTTCTCGAGGGACGCGATGCCTTCTGTGTTGAGAATTTGGACAGAGAACGCGAAGTTTGGCTCCGTCCGGACGTCGCTCACGATAACATCGAGGTACTCGGTCTTGAGGGGGCCGTTGGAATCCTCCTGCGGGACTTCCGCGGCCTGCTCCGCCTCCTCGTCGTAGTCTTTCCAGATCTGCGGAAAAGGCCCCTGAGCGAACAGTACCCCGGTCAATGGTGGAAGCGACTTACGTTGCGCTTCGCCGCCTTAGCCTCGGCCTGGTAGAATGAATGACGCAATAAGGATTCAGTAAGGGCATCCTAACGCCGCTTTGGTTGCTAGGAGCACACGCACCTCCGCATCATACAGTTGCTTGGCCCATGACAGGTTCTCCGCCGAGTACGCGTGGACAGTCGCAAGACCCTCCTTGACCAGCGTGATAGCAGCGTTCTCCGTCTTGTTCAAGTACAGCGCTCCGATGAAGCCGCCAGACTTGTCCGTGTCGTGGACCTCAATCTCAACATCGCGCTGATTGTACCGGAGGGTTGCGAAGTCCGACGCCTCCTGTCCGAAAGGCTCGCTGGTCTCGGAGGCGTTGCGTGCTGTGCGTGGAGCGCGGATGCCACTCAGCACCAGAGTAAGCACCTGGTTGTCCTTCGGCAGGTAGATCCTAGCGACGATGTCAGCCCGCGAGAGCGTCTGCCGCATGTCCCACACACCTGTAGCGTGACCCTGCTGCAACACGGTCAACAACGGCCGGAATGCGTCCTGTTCGCTTGAAGCCGTTCAGGAACGTCGTTGCACGGTGTGCGGACTGCCCAACATATGAACCAATTCAGTCATGAATAGCGAGTAGCATATGATCAACTGACCTCGGAAATGTTCAATGGATCTTTCCGTGCGGGCACTTCCTTACCGGAGTGGAGTCCACGGCCTTCCGCTGCGGCTCTGGAGGCGGAGGTGTCAGCATCGATGGGGCGAGATCGCTCCTGAACTTACGCCTGCTCGGCTGCCATCAGCTTGTCGTACTCGGGCGAACGGTCCTCGTCGTCACGCTTGTGTCGGACAGCGGTCGCGAAGCCCTTCTCGATGAGCTGCTCTGCAATGTTTCTGCGATCTGATGTCAGTGCCATGAGGGAGCGGTCTTGAGCTGCACGTACGAGTTCTGACCACCGTAACGAACGGTAGCAGCTTCCCGCTCCTCGTACTCTCCCTCCCGAGGCCGGACAAAGTCGACGTGGACCTTGACATGCTTGCCAATGAGACGTTTGCGGAGGAACTCGCGAGCTTCTTGCGCGTAGTATGCCTGTTTGGGATCCGCAAGCCTTGATGCCGCCAAGATCAGCACTGAGTAGCCATCCAAACGATCAGGACAGACTCACCTCGGTCCACGTGTCGAGCTGAGTTGTATTCTCCTCTCCTTACCGGTGTCACGGTCAATGACAGAGATCTGGTCGCCGCTCCATATCCTGACTACAGTACCATCGAACTGCCGAGCATTGCCATTGACTGCGGTACCGTTGGATTTTGCAGAAGGTGCGGGCGCATTTGCATACAGGCATGCACGCTTCTCCTTCGCAGTCTTTTCGGCCGCACGGAGACGTTCCATGCCGCCGCCGCTGGCAAGCATACCTGCGTGCCAGTCAACCACACGGGCAAGACCAGCGGCGACGAGGAACTCTGCCACGTTGCCGGCTGGGTGCAGAACTACGGAGAGCTCAGGTCTGGTCGTTGTGGACCGAGTACTAGAAATGGCGACATACCTGTTCCGATGAAGATCGATGCGGGTGGAGGAGCTGATGCATTGGCACCTGTTTGGAACGGCGTGGCGGTCGCGTTTGGCAAAGACAGGAGCTGGACGCGGACGTATCGCTGCAACAACCTCGACTCTGTAAAGAATTTGGCCTTAACTGGGGTAAGTAATAGATGGCACCTGGCACGACTGTGCCTCTCACCTCTTCTCCCCACGGTTCCGAAGCCTCGCCTGGCTTGCTCGCGACGCGAGGGCTGCGCACGCCGGCAAGCGCAAGGTTGACGAATTGGTGGTCACCATCGGGCATGAGAAGGCGGATGCGCAACGTGGAGCCATCTTTGACTTGCTCGACGAGACCTGTTGCACCAGGTGTGAGCTGCGCTTCCGCGCCGGCGGATTCAGACAACGCACCGTCGATCTGTTGGCCCTTCCACTCGGTGATGAAACCTTGCGAGTCCGTGGGCATCATGTAGTGAGTCGTGCGCGCCTACGGGAACACAGTTGACATGCTGGGCTGTCAATTCATGGTAGAGTTGCAACTAACCTTCGGACCATGCGGATTCCAAATGCCCTTGCCAGCGGAGCGCGCCTCTGCCTCGAGTTCCCTCTTGCGCAGGTCCTCCTCCGTCGGGTCGCGCTTCAGTTCCTTGAGCTTCGCCCATCCGTTCTTGAGGAGCTCCGACGCGAGGTCTACGCCATTGACTTCAGCAGTACCAATGTCGCGCGGAACGTCGTCGCTCGGTGGGAGGGAGTGCGTGGACGTGAACGTGACCGGCTTGCCGACGACCAGCGCGCGCAGGAACTCGCGTGACTCAAATGCCCAGTCCTGGTGCGCGAGTGGGAACGTGGGTGAGTGCGTGGCTTCGAGTGCAGCGCAACGACCTGGGGGTACGCACCTCGTCCTCGCGCGTCGACGTGCCCATCCGCGGCGCCTGGACATCCGCGAGGTGCAGCACACTGGAGAGCGCGCCTCAGCTGAATGCGTCCTCGCACACGACCACAGCCTGGACACACGACCACGTACCGCTCCTTGGGGATCTGGCCTTGAGGTCCGGGGCTTCCGCGCAGCAGGAGAGAATCGCCAGAGATCACAGCTGGTTACTCGATGATATTCAGGACTGGGCTCTGGCTGATGGATGGAACATAACTGCATACATTTCACGATCTGCGTCCCGGCATGTATTCCTCATCAGCCTCTCCATCCCGCCTGTCATAGAGCACGTTCCGCTCACCGCTTTCATGGCCATGACTGAAACAAGATGTGCCGTTAGATGTAAGCCGGAGTAGCGAAGAAAGCAGATTCAGGAGATCGTGACTTGTAAGGACGAGCTGGCAAGTGCAGGAGACTCAGACAGCACTTGCTTTTCTGGGACACGTGGAGTTTCCCACGCTGCATTCAGCTTGCTCCTCGGAGTCGTCCCTTTGCAAGTTCCTGCTGCCTCCGTTCGCCACCATGCCCTTCTACCAGCTCGTGTGCATCGCGGCACACTATCCTAAATATGTATGTTCTTGCGCTGGACCCAACACCGTTGTTGACCTCCGCCTTCCAGGAACATATCAAGGACCTCGTCACCCGGGTGGCGACCCACGTCCTCGATAACGGCGGTGTAGTACGTGGGCTCAACTCCTGGGGCACGCGTACGCTTCCACAACGCATGCGGGGAGCGAACCAGTTTCACACCATTGGAGAGTACGTTGTCGCTCCTATTGTCCCAATTACGCAAGTAGTAACAAAGTCGTTTGCAGTTACTGGACCATGCAGTTCGACGCTTCGCCGAATACCTTGCGTGCTCTCAACAAGATGATGCGACACGACCCTCAGGTTATCCGATGGACATCCCTCAAGGTTGGCGAGAAGCTGGAGGATGTAGTCACAGTAGGGGAAAAGACAGTCACGAGGGTATGATTTGGTCCCCTTTGCTCCCGTCGCAGCCACACCCTCGATGCCCTTGGCCCCCCGTATCGTATTCACTGCTGTATAACTCCCTCCCTAATTGCTTCGGATGCTATCCTGCCCCTTTCCCTCTATACCTTGCTCTGCTGGATCAAGTCGACGACTCTAGACAGTTCTGGGATGACGTGCACGCTGGTCAAAACTTCGCCTGGCTCTTTGTGTTCACCCTCGCCCTCTGGACCAGACCTTCGTACCAGCAATGCTTTCAAGCCACACGCCTTGGCGCCGTGGTAGTCGCTGGAAAGGAGGGTGTCAACTTGTCCATGTCGGAGTTGGGCTGCAGGTGCGTTCCTACCAATCGAGTTCGTCTCCAACATGCACTGTCTCCTCGGGTTTGATACCCAACCGCTCGCACGCCCGCCGGAAGATTGCGCAAGATGGCTTCTCGACGCCTTCCTCCTCGCTCAGTAGCACGGTGTCCAGGTACGGCATAACCTCGAGGTCTTCAATCACGGCACCTATCAGAGAGCAGCCAGAGGGTCTATCAGCATCATCGAGAAGCACTTCACTGCGCGAGAAGCGACCAACGCATGCGAGCATCTGTGTTGCTGATGATACCAGTGCGGATGTTAAGTTCCCTCAGCCGCTTCACTGTGCAAACAACGGCAAGCCGACGCAGATTGGGTTGCAGATGAGATGGAAGACGCGATACACAACAAAGCGGATGCCGTACGTGTGGGCAGCGAGTCGTCGAAGAGCTTGTATCCTTCGCGCGAAGAGAAGCGCTTGAGCAGCCGCGGAACGATCTCTTCCAGTGAACTGTCCACAACTGCAGACCTCTGAGGACTCGTCCATAGCCAACGTGCGAGGCCGGTACGTACCTTTGGGGTCCGCTCCCGCTCCTACGGCCGTCCTCCTGATCACATCTCCCCACCATTCCTCTGCGCCTCCGCGGTAAGCCGGCTGCTCTTGCTGTACTTGCTTCAGAGCTTACGTCCATTGACGAACCAGCATGCGATAATCAGAGCCCAGTTCGGAGACTTCAGCGTCGATACGGATGGAAGGCGCGAGCATCATGATGTACCAGTTTTGAAGGACCGCTTCAGCGCGTCGGGGTCGAGCACGCCGAGATACGGTTCGAACGTCTGCGAATACTGCACGTAGATGGGCAGCCTCGGAGTAATCAGAGTGTGCAGCGCGTCGAAGGTCACAAGCCTGATAGCCATTCTAAGAGCAGTCGAGACGATGGAAGTCAAGTTCCAAGTTGCACTTGCAGCGGCGCGTTCCGTACCCGGGATGGAGCGCGTGAGGGCGGGCCGGGAGCGGCGTTGACTGGCCAGCTCAGCCCGGAAGGCGCTTGGCCTACTCCCGCCAGCACTCTTCGAAGGCTTTTGACTTTGCGAGGACTTACTTACTGCGAAACTCAAGGCGTAACCTCGCTTGCCGCCTACGTGTTCAGATTGTACACAGTCAAGTCCTTCGCCCCGCCTGGCGAGATCCAAACCTCGCCTTCGGCGTTTCCAAACATCGCAAGCTTCTTGACCCCTCTGTTCTCGAACCCCAAGCTCCTGAACACGCCTCTCGCGCCCTCGTTCGACGGGTCAAACAGACCCAGGACGACGTCCACGCCCTTCTCGCGCCTCACGTACTCCAAGAGCCCCTTCGACGCCTCCCGCGCATATCCCTTCCGCATCTCCTCCGGGAGGATCGCGAACCCCAGATCGGGAATCGCATACGCCACGGCGTCGCTCCCGCGCATCAGCGACACGCTCCCGACGAGCTTGCAGCGCGCGAGCTTCTCCTGGAACGGCGCGTCCGGGTTCGCTGGGGCCGCGTCGGCTGGTCCGGCTCCTGAGTGGGCCAGCAGTGGCTTGCGGCTCACGAGGTAGATCCCGTACCCGTTCCGCTCGTGGTCGGCGACGAAGCGTGTCGAGAGGCGGTCGCGCGCGATCTCGCGCGACGTGATGGGTGAGCGGCCGCACGTCGCGATGAACTCTGGGGTGTTGTACAGCTTGACGAGGAAGTCGCAGTGGCTGTCGAGGGCAGGCTGGAAGTAAGAGATGTAGAGCCGTGGGGTCTCGATGTGGAAGTTCGCGTCGGTCATGGCTCCGATGTGGATTGCACAAGTCTGGCAAGACTCAGGGTCAGACTGGAGACGTCGACTCGATGCTGTGCAGGGGTGTCACGGTGTGAAACAGAGGTTGTTGTTAACAGCCACTGTGATGAGTTCCGCAGGACGCCTGACCTTTGATCCTGGCAGTGGACGTTCTTGTAAGTCCTCTGTCGCTGCAGACAACTGCGGGAGTCCAGGATATG
>JABYQS010000211.1:0-56046 GCA_022592435.1 Cerioporus squamosus | reverse complement strand
ACCCGCGTCCAGAACATGGCTTCTTGCCGGACGCCAGAAGCATACTGCAATCGATTGAACAGATCACCAAGTGATGCCAGTGCTGTGACCAGAAGCACAGGCTCACCAACGTCCGAATGGTTGGAGCTTGGAAGTGCTGGATACAGATGGTGAGGTGGGACTTCTAGCGCGACCATATGGAGGGTGCGTTGGGATTCATAGCATGACGCGATGATCCGGCCGGGATCCTTTGACCCCACCTGAATGGCAATGGCAGACAGTTGTGAGAATCTATTTCCGTGAACAGGACAAATCGTCGACGAGGGTCAGTCACACGCAGTTTCAGCTGCGCCAAGCCCGAGCTTCTGTGAGGAAGAGTCTCTGGGATCTCATTGTGACCCGACCCGGGGAGAGCGGAGACACTCAACACCTGCAAGCATCGCACACTGGAGTGGTGGTCCTGCGCACGGCGTTGAAGTGGATCCCTGCGCTGCGGCGTTGAGCGGCACAAACAGGCAAGGGGGCATGTGAGCCATGGATGGACCTAGAGAGGAACTCTGCGACCGGATCCGAGAGACGGATAGAGGAGTGGAGGTACTTATACCAAATAGACGATCATGCTCCGCGAGTGGGATCCAGATTCTAAGTGCAGTGTGGGATCACAGGCCTCTGACAACGCGAACGCGCAGTGATGGCTAACTTGCTGAGTTTGTCCCTGGATTGTCAACAAGCAGCGGCGACTCCGAGAGGACCACGATGCATTTAGGGGACAGTAGGCTTGAGACGGATCAGGAGAACAACGTGTAGGATGAGTGTCGGGCGCGGAGTAAATCTTTGGGCGACCAAGGGCGACCGGCCTCCCCGTTCGAGCGCTGCGGGAGCCGACGACTCTCGCCCAAAGGGGCGGTAAGTAGAGGAACGGTGGCGGGCCGCCCATCGATGGTGCAAACGCTTTCGTAGGCTCGATAGTCCAGCCGGTGGGTTCAAAGTCCGCTACGCAGATCACCCAAGCGGCTGGTCAAACTCGGGCCCCCCTTGGCAGGACGTCCGTATATGGTACCCGTGTGAAAACGTACTTAGCAGAATCGCGAAATGGTCCCCTTGGGAGAATGGGTCGGGCCTGTGTACGTGATACTCCTCGGTCCAGCGGCGTTCGAGAAGCTGGCATGGCACGACGATGAGATGCAGCAATCAATATGTATGAGTATTATATCCTGCATAATACATGTTGGCTGATAAATCTACGTTAGAGGGTGTAGAGGGTGGCGCAGTGGGAGCGTACATGGCCTCCGACATTGGCATTGGAGTCACATTCATGTGGACAGCGTCAGGGGATGGAGAGTGGAGAAGATGCGCGAGCTCATCAGGTGAGAAGTTGAAGAGGGCATGAGAGGGAGCGGGAGAAGGAGCAGGAGCCGGGGTACGCGCTTGATAGATGGGCAGCGGAGGTGGATAGTGTGGCTGGGAGCTATTGAACTGCGCTTGGTCGTAGAAGTGCACGTCGGGCGGTCCTAGGGGTACATCGTGTGAAAGCATTGAGGACGCGCGCGACGCGGGAGATGGAGTGGGAACGGGTTGCACACTTGCAAAGGCGCGATGTCCCTGCACCTGGGTCTGCGTATATGATGATGTCGGGGGATCATCATAGGTGGATGGGTAAAATGGGTAGGACTGATCTGGGTTCGGAGTCGAGGGCAGCATCATGGACGGTGGCCCAGTGAAGGGGTTATGGGCGGTGGGGACGACCTGCGGCGAGTACTGACCTGACGTGCTATCCAGAGTACCAGACGCTGCAGGATATCCAGCGGGAAAGCTCCGCGCGGCACTCTCAGACGTTCGGTGGAAGCGTCTAGGCGCATGCTGATACTGCGCCGCCGCCCGAGGTGTTGATGTCCAGTGCGACGACGAGGCAGCGTAGAACGCCGTACGTCCTGCGTCGGACGAGGGAGTAAGTTGAGGCACAATCAGGGCCTGCCCGACACCCTGTGTGGCATACCGCGGGATTCTGGGTTGATATCCAGGTTGCATGGGAGTACGCGGAGGGTAAGGGGAGGGCGGTGGTAGTGTTGATATCGAGGCTCGGGACTGAGTGTGTTGTTGAGAAATCGGGCCGGCAGCAGAGGCATATGCTGGAGTAGGTGAGTAGAGCGGCCAGTCGGGCTGAGTTGGAGAGGCGTACGCGCGAGGGTTAGATGTCGACGCGCTGGAGAAGTGAGAGGCAGGAAGACTAGCGGTCGTAGCGCCCGCGATGCGACTCGGCGTCTCATATGCCGCATTGGGCAAGGCTTCCCGACCTGGCATGCTCGCGCCGCTGTGCTCAAGACGTGTTCTCTTATGCATATGCTCGGGTGGCTCGATGGAAGGGGTATGGAAAGGGCGTTTGGGAGGAGCGGGAGACGGTGGAATGGGTGCGCTGTTGTTCTGGGATGGCGCTGCTTGGGTGGTGCGTTTGGAGGCTCGCGGCTTCGAAGGTATCGCTGTGAAGACGGGCTTCAGGCCGTGTACGTACGACGCGAGGTCCCGTCCATAACGCGAATTGAAGATCCACTTCTCCTTGAGAACATTGGCAACTTGCTCGATCGTAAGAGGACCTACCGAGCTCAGTGTGGTGATCAAGGTGTCGTCTAGGATGGCGGTTTCGTCAAAGAGAGCGAAGCGGTGATCTCGCGTGTGCAGTTCCTTCCGCCATTCACGGAGCTTGTCTTGCGCATTGAAGTCGGGGAGGCCCTGTTTCATGTTCTTGGCGCGAGGTTGCGGCGGGAGAACTCCGGGGCGGGTCTGGTCGAGTAGCTCTGGTCGACAGATGTCGCAGCATGGCACAAGGGGATCTGTGATAGCGTTCAATATGTAGCTACCATATGCGAGCGATCTGTTACGTACCTTCGACAATGCCTTCGAACGCCTTAGCCCAGACTTGGCGACGGCACGTCGTGCTTTGGACGAAGGTCAGAAGACCCTCGTCCGCCGCATCTGGGTTTAGGATGGGCGGAGCTCCATCGGGATTCGCGTCGAGCTTGCTGGTACCACCACGAGCCGCACCATGCGCGCGCGCGTATTCCTTGACCTCCTTGGGGTCAGCCTTGGGTGCACTAGGGCCTAACTTGTTCTTCTTCACGTCCTTGCGGCCTGTGGACGGAGCAGCCTCGCTGACCAAGTCTGTGTTGTACGCAGATTTCTCGACAAGGAGAACGGCAAGCCCTTTGCGACCACGTCCTCGGGCGGCACGCCCGGCACGCTGTATGAAGTTGGAGAAGGTCGCGGGGAGCTTCCACTGAACCACCCGGTCGATGTCAGGGATGTTGCACCCCTAGGAGGAAGTCGTACACTGAATGAGCGAACAGCCACCCACATCGATGATAATTACTTACCATGCCTGCCGCGTCCGTGCACACGAGGATGCGGATGTTCCCCTCCCGGAAGTGCTCCATAGCGAGTGTCCGGTATTCGTGCGACATAGTCGCGTTGAAAGGACGGACTATGCCGTGCGGAATGTTCGTAGACGCATCCGCGCGAGAATGAAGCCTGGCGTTCAGGTAGTCGATGATCTCCCCACCGGTAGCTATGTTGTCGACATATATGTATGTCTTCGGGATGTCGGAAGGGTTGCGCAGCGCAGACTCAGGAATAACGAAGTCGAGATCGGCGTAGGTGTTCAGTGGGTGCTCGCATGCACGGACTACGATGGAGACGTTCGGGCGGTCGTTTCCCTTGTTGATGAAGCGGCTGGGAACGTCCGACTGCGCGAAATGGAGTGAGCTGTGGATTGTCCGCCGCACTCGGGCAGTGAGGGTGGCGGTAACGGCGATGACTGGTGTGCCGGGAGGGAGGAAGACGCGAATCTTGCCTAATGTGCCGTACTGCTTGCGGAAGTCCGCGCCCCAGTGCACAATGCAATGGGCTTCGTCGATGAACATAGATATGATATTCCGCATAAAGGATGCATTCCGCAGAACGCGGTCGGTGAAGGTCCGCGACTGAAGCATCTCTGGGGAAACAAGGATTATTTGATATTTGAGAGCAAGGATGTCCTGCCCATGAAGTTCAGTGAGGACGTCCAGCACAACGGAGATATACAGGTACGTGCCCTCATGACTAGGGGCGAGCACGCGCCATTCTTGCTGTTGAGTGCTATTGCCTTGAGACCAAAGTCGGTGTCAAAAGTGCGCACCTAGACAGAGCAAGCAGTTCGGGAACAAGGGACTCAACAAACCAGTGTGCAGTGCAGAAAGTACACGCACCATTTCCTCCTCCAGTGAGAGCAAGGGGCACACCATAAGCGTGAATTTACCCTCGTTGCCTGGCCAGACGTGCGGTCCCGCTGCGAGAGCTGTCTTCCCAGATCCAGTGGGGGCTTGAACAATGATATCGACGCCTTCGATCTGTGCTTGTACAGCCTTGAGCTGAAAATCCTTGGGGGGTGCATCCCACTTGTATGCTTTTTGCATCGCAGCGGCCAGTTGGTGAACATCTTCTTCACTGAGTCGAGGCCGTGTCATCGACGTGCTAGAGGGATCCCAGGTAGCCACAGCATGTCGTCTCTTGAAGCGACCTGAGCGACCTGAGCGAGGTGGCATGGCTGAAGGTGGGGAGTGCGAGCAAACAGGAGAGCGCGTCGGGCGGAAGTCAAAGTCAGACATTTAGGCGCGCTAATTTCTTGAAGGCCGCTCTCCTATTCTGACTGCTACCATACAGTGAGGACACCCTACTGCTCCTGGATGCATGCTCGTATCTCCCTGTCAATTCTGCATGCGACAACATGGATGACTTCATGGTCAGCCTCAGCGACCTCATTGCAATGTCGGACGCACCCACCATCCCTCGGAGTCCCAGCCCTCTTCCGCCTTCTTCACCTCTGCGAGACGACAGGTCCGAGTCTTCCGACTGTGCTGAACACGAAGAGCCACAACAACCTCCCAACAACGAGGTGCAGCCGTCCCGGCACGAGCAGTCACATTCATTCAGCTTCCCACCGCTCTCTTCACCGCCACGATCCCTCGAACCTGTCGCAGAGTCTCGCGCGCATGAAGACCGCTACTCTCCAAGAGTCATGGACCGTCGCAATCAGAGCCGAGCTGACGCGCGTACTCCGGAGCCCACCGGAATTGCAGCGAGCTCGGACCCTGGTGTGCTGCTGACATCCCCCATTGTGGCCAACCTGTTCGAGAGCAAAAAGGACGTCAGCAGGCGTAAAGCACTCAAGAAGCGGAAGCAAACCATGGCCGCGAAGAAGGCAACACGCGAGGCGAACCTTGCACAAGAAGGTCAAGCAGCAGTCGAGGCGAACCGCGATGCAGCAGCACGCGCTGAACACGAGGCTGCAAAAGCCCGGGATCGTTGCTTCAAAGAGGTCCTGGGGCAGCTTCAGGAAGGGGGATATGGTTGGGGAGAGTTCGTGGAATGGATCTCGCGTCCAAGCTCGGGCCACAAACAGCAGAGGTACGAAGGCCTGTTTCGTTGCCCTGAGCGGGTACATCGCATCCTTGACCTATGGGCCACGAGGAACACGAGCACGGGCAAGCGTGCGGTGCATTCCTGGGCAGTATCCTACGTCGGGAAGGTTGTCAGTCGTGAAGCGCATGCAGTCACGAAGAGCGGGTTCCTACATTCACGCAATAAGTCCATGACAGAGTCGTTCCTCTCGTCCTTCGACCTTTCAAGCATCCACACTCGCTTGCGCAGCATGTGCCCCACTGCAACATCAATATTACGAAGCTTCAGTACTACTTCGCGACAGAAGAAGGTGGAAGAGAAGGGAGTGACGGGGGAGAAGACAGATGCGTTGCTGGGGAAGAGACAGGAACGCAACGACAGAGTGAGCTCACCTTCAAGCTCTGATCGCATCCTCTTCGAGCATTTCTGATGTTCCTGCAGCGTGTGGGTATGGCGATGGTCGAGCTTCTTGGAGAACGCAGCCAGAACAACAGCTTCGTAAAGCACGTTGTTGGCTTGTATCTCTATGCCACTGGAGCTTCCCGCCAGCTCATCTCTGTCCTGTCTAGCCTGGGCGTATGCAGCAGCTACCCATCGATTGCCGGAAGCGGCGATACCGTCAAGGCTGCTGAGGAGGAAATGGCGCACGATGCGGGCACACAGGATGAAGACAGTGATGAAGAAGACCTAGACTGGGTCCCCAATACCTCAGATAGCGAGTCTGACACAGGCAGCGAAGACTCAGAGCCTGAAGAGGATGAGCTGGAGGCCTCCGCGGAGAGTATAGAGCAGCTTGCAGCAGGAGGAGCAGACACGAATGTGCCAGACGCGATCGAGGACACGATCGAGGACGCGATCGAGCCGGACGCGCGCGCGAGCATGCCAGAAGCGCCCACGACCGTGACTGCCCTCCTTGACGCGCTCCTCTCTCGTGGTGCCGGCCTGCTCAGACGCATATCACACGCTTGTCGGCGATCTACTCGTTGCCTCGCACAGTCGTGCCTCTGCGGCCACGTCTACGACAATATCAACATGATCTTCAAGGTTGCAGAACAGATACTTGGGCGCAAGGACTCACAGGAGAATGGTACGTGCGCGACGATATTCCCGCTCTTCGACGCGCAAGAGGAGGACATGCGGACATCAGACCTACTGGAATCCCTGGACAAAGCTCCCCCCCTATCTATTGACGACATCCTCCACACTCCCGAAGAGGCAGAGTTGTTCGAGCAATCCCTCGAGCACACTGTCCTCCGCATGATCGTATTCAACTCTGAACACCTCTCCCGCTTCAAGGCCGACGTCCACACATCCCTTCCCGGCACTGACGACCAAATCCCGCTCCATCAGACGGATGTCCACCCTCTCCCTGCCATGCAAATTGACGAATCAAGCATCGTTGGGAATGCCGAGGTCATGGATGCCATGTTCAGCGAACTCGGCTTTGACATTGGAACCACCAAATTCTCCGGAATAGCACGTCCCGTCTTTGGTGATCAGCTCTCCATAGCTCGCCTCCGCACCCTTATTGCCAACCGCGCAGGACACGATACGCTTGCCAACTCGTATGCATATGTCGTCTTCGGGCCTGGCTTCTTCCATCACCAAATGGCACTCGCACACGGCATAATCGAGACACACTTCGGCGACCCGGAGGCAGGCAATCGCAATCCTGCCTGTCTCTCTTTCCTTAACACGGCCCTTGACCGGAAGCCCATCGTTCTTACTTCGCTACCGCCCTACCGCCCTGTCCGCGACCTCATCCTCCATGCCGCTGCCGCCTACGCTCGCGTCGGCCTCGAGGATGTCTCAAAATGCAAGAGCTTTGAGGAGTATTGCAAGAACGTCACATTCGACGAGCTGCGCGTCCATGTCAAAGACGTCTACCATCGACTCTGCAGCCCAAACAAAGTGGCAGAGCTGCGGCGTGCACGAGAGGCCGAAATTGCTGAACGCACACGCCAGGCTGCAGCTACGCCTCGCAAGCCAGACGATCCTCCATTCGACCCTCTCGCAGAGCCATTGAAGACAGGTGACATGTTGTTTGAGAACGCGTCCCTCTTCTTCCGTGATGCACTGATCATGTCGGAGTTCAACGACGCCATCAAGGGTGGTTACTCCGGACGCATCATCCGCGTTCTCAAAGCTCTCGCCCTCATGTACCGTGGCAGCGGGCGAACAAAGTACGCTCACGAACTCCTTCACCTTGTCCACAACCTCACGCAAGTATGGCCAAAGCCGCTGCGGTAAGTCCGCTTGACCGCTAATGCACAATGTTCTTTGCGCTCACCCCTCTGGCGCAGTGATGTGATCATTAAGAACTGGCTTGTCAATCCGACAGGGCGACCGAATAACTGGGTCCCTGTCGACCTCTTACAGGAGCACATGAATTTCTGGATCAAGGTCCGCTATTCTCCTTCATCCGCTTGTGTCGTTCACTAACTGCATTGCGCGCCAGGTCATCTACAAAGCACAGGGCAGCAATGCATCATGGGAGTGGCTGAAGGTCATATCCCCAGTGTATCGCCCTTCTCCGCAAGCTCGCGCTGCAAATGAACGCCAGCCTCGGGGCGCGTCTTGGTACCAAGCACCACACCCCGGAGATGGCCCGAGACCTCGCAACGCTGCGGGACACTCTTCGGGTCCACGACGTGCTCAAGGTGACTAACGGCAGGGCCTTGCGTGGCGTCAAGAACGCTGTAATACCCAACGTGATGAATGTCGGCCTTACGCAGCTCTTTGGACCGCTCAACGAGTACAACAGAACCTTCAAGCAGCTGCAGCGGCGACGCCGAGAAGTTCCACTGGCGGACATAGCGCAATCGGGTACCGCCAGCACGGTATGTGCCTTACTTTGACAGATCTTCTTCCGCTTACAATGTTGCACAGACAACTCCGCAGCCTGAACAACAGACCGGCGGGGAGGAGGACGAGGAATGGTATTGGCGTGCCTTCGATGATGAGGACTATGACCCTCGTGCGGTGTTTGCGGAGGAGGAGAATCCCTCATTAGACATAGATGACTATTAATGTGACTTGTGCGCTATCCAGGCAGCGGACGGAGTGTTGATACGATGGGGTCGCGCTCGCCCGCTTTGTCCCAAGCCAGGAATTCGCGATTCTACTAAGTACGTTTTCACACGGGTACTATATACGGACGTCCTGCCAAGGGGGCCCCGAGTTTGACCAGTCGTTCGGGCATCTGCTCTCTTTTCGCACTCCGCTGATGCCCGACCGACTGGTTCTCGAGTCTAGGGATAACCCATAAACTTCCAGTAACCCATACCCCATAGCCATTTGGGGGTGGCATAACCCATAACTTTGCTTACCTAACAGGCATATCACTGCCGGAATGGGAGCTATCGAGGTGGATTACGATCTCTGATGCCATATTATTTGTCAGATCGGTCCGGACACACGGAAAAAGGTCCCCGGCAACCCGACTAGGTGCTCTCGGCTGGTCGGATAGCTTACCACGAGCAGGCGCCTAACACTACCTGCAGGATAACCCATGAGCGCTTGACGGGCGCTCCTTTCCGTAAGCCCATAATCCCCGATAACCCATACTTTTGGCCCCTTCCCGATCGGTATGGGGTAAGGGAGATTCGACTGTACATCGCGTCTTTGGTTGTTGGTGCGGGGAGCGACGATCACGGCGGTGGCAATGCAGCAAGCGAGGTTAACTTTGTGGCCTTCTGTCCGAATCGTAACCACAGATTCTAGCAACGCAGTTCATGCATCAATTGTGACAAATGAGATGACTCGCAGTAGCGCAGCACATGATAGCAGTGCGACCGTGGGTGGGGTTTACCCACACGCCAATGAGCCTTCAAGAGTATGAGCCGCCAGCCGCAAGCATCCGCCCGTCGTGTCCCCGTGGATGGCATGGACGAGGACGACACGGTTTTCAAAGGACTCGCCTGAAACGAGCACGATATTGGAACGTCGCGACATATTCCGTTCCGGATGGACAGCACCCAGATAAATACTTACGAGATAGCTCTCCCATGGGCCAGGGATTCATGCGGGGATGGCGTCGCCTGCGTCACCTACATCGTCAGAAATCATGTGAGACGCAGGAAGGACTCGGAGGACATACGCAAATAGGCAGAGGGAGCCTGCGACACCGACCACGTTCGTGTGAAAGAGACCAGCACGCCGCACAATACACGCGGGTACGGGTTACAAGGGCGAATCTATTCCTGGCCACGAGAAGTGGACAGGTCTTGGAGGGAGTAATTGCAAGGTCTGTAGGGGTGGGAGAGTGGGGTCTCGCGTGGTTTGGTGTTTCAGACGGTCATGCAGGGTATATGTTTCCCACAGGGACTTCTCTTTGGAAGCAACGCTCCCGTAAATGGTTATCGAAGACCACCAGCCGAGCGCAATGCGGCAGTCAGAAGCCAAACACGCCCGAGCATGACGCCTCCGGCGCAGCTCCGGCGTGCATCTGAGAAGACTCAGATAAAGTTGGCAGAGTCATTGTCAAGTACTGTATGTATCGTGGGCGAGGGCGGGCGAGAGCCCGCCCGAGCATGCCGCGTCAGCACTACTATACTTTCAGTATCCCCGAGTCGCCATCCAGCACGAGACAACTCGGACGTCCTCTAGTACTACAGTGCGCGGAGACCGCAGTGGCCAGGTCTGCCCGCAGGGGCGATGCCTTATAAGAATAGGTACAGGGGGCGAATGAGCGTAATGATCTGGTCTTTACTATCGAGTATGGGTGAGGCACGAATGATGTACACGTCTTATAACGATTACGGAACACGTATGCAAGTGGTGGTGGTGGTACAATGGGGTCGATTAGGGATGTGGGATGAGTTACGGTATTCCGTTAAGGGTACAACGTCCGTGGAGGTCCGGCGTGAGAGTGGGTGGGATTCAAGTGCAAGAGCGAGTGATCGTAGGACATGATATTGGGCAAGGGAAGGGCAGCGCCGCAGCGAGGGCGACGGGAATCTGAGGGTGATGGGAAGTAGCTTTCTCAGTCCAACCTGTTGAGGATGGTCATCAGGCCCGGGACACCCTTTGCGTTATGGAGTGCAACTGGGTGCTGGGGGTCAGGCTTATCCGAGCGCGCTGCCCGAGCGCTGTAGTGAATCTGAGAGACGGCGTCAGCATGTTGCTCGAGCTCTGTGAAATCGGCTACGTGGTGTGTGGAAAGTGGCGGAGTCGTGCCTGCAGGATACAGGACGCGAGACACATGTTGTATAGCTCCCGGAGACGCCCGCCCAACTTTCTGTAGCAACGCCGACAATCAGACGACACCGCAAAGAGGCCTCTGCCACTTCCTTCCACTTCGCAGGACTATGTACGAAAGGCTAAGACGATTTGCACTCACATAAACTCGGAATGTCCCGTCGGACCGATGCCTAGGTCCACAGATTGTACACGTCCACCTATTAGCAGCGTGGGTTAGCACCACGTACAAAGTTTCGCACATCGACAAACAAAGACGCACTTTTCGTCAACCAGCACATTCGCACCGACTTCCAACGCCTTCTGGTAGAGCGACCCCCTCACCGCCCGGACGAGCTTGGCAGCGTCAACGCCGTCGCGGCAGATGAACGTCTGCTGCTCCTCGAGCGGCACCTTGCGCGCGGACACGACGTTCTCCCCGACGAGGCTTGGGTGCGTGAGGGGGCCGTCTCCCGAGGACGACTCGATGTGGTGCTCCTTGGCCTTCTTGCGGTGCCGCCGCATCTTGACGAGCAGGTTGGCGACGTTGGAGACGCCGAGCGGGATGTGTCCGCTGCCTGACGAGCTGTTCGACGCCGAGCGGGCGAAGAGAGGCGAGGGTGGTGGAGACGAGAGCGAGCTCATGGTGGTCGAGAAAGAAAGTGTGAATTCGAAGAAGAAAGCTGAATGGATGCAAGTCACAGTGGGGAAAAGAGCTTGAAGGAGTCAGTCGAGACGCACGGTGACGCTCTTGGCCCTTGGCGCCACTGGCCAGGCGTGAAGCGGCAGCTACCGCTTCCGGAAGGTGTCTAGCTCCTCCGCGACTTGGGTCAATGCAGCGGCCGCAAACCCCCTCTGCTCCTGCTGCGCTGAACAAAAACCAGTTTGCGGAGACGAATGCGAAGTAGCAGCTTAAGATAGCAGTAGCATCCAACGACATCATCACATCTGTTACAGCGCGGATGCCCAACACTCAACTTGCTGGATGCGGACTTAGCAAATGGTCTGGTCTGCACCGACACTTGGTGTACATTGCATGACCCCTGGGATGGGATACTTCCGTAGCTAGCACGATCATCGCAATCAGCGAAGTACTTGGCGGGGAGGGAGATCAGGCTATCCTCATGGCCTACTTATTTCTTGTGCGGCGGAAGGAGTGAAACATGTCTTCATCAATATTGCAAGTCGGCAGCACTTCCTGTCAAAGGCACACCCCAAGTGTCTTGAAAATGGAAACAACCGCCAGTATCCCAAGTAGGAAGAGCATCCACTTGCTGAAGTCGTCCTGCGAATGAGTGATCATTGGCGTCTGGTCTGTACTGATCTGGACGGCGTGAACGATGGGACAGATCCGTCGGCCGTGAACACAACGACCACAGGGGGACAGACAGGTCGGCAGCGTCATGGTCGCAAGTCGCGACCGCGGAAAAGACTGTGATCAGTACTCGGTACTCAGTACTCAGTCCTCGGCCCCGATCCCGCCCCACTCCTCATACTCCTCCTTGACCTTCGGTTTCCCCTTCGACTTCCGCACCTTGGCAGGAACCAGGTCCTCGCCAGCCTCGCGCTTCTTCAGACCGACCATGCTCTCGTGCACTGTTCAGCCGATGAGTATCGCTTCTGAGGCTAGAAGCAAGAAAGGAAGACGAAGGAACGGGACGTACGTTCTCCAGCAACCATGTCGTCCGCAATCGAGTGCACGCCCGACGTGATGTACCGCGTCGACACGCCCCGCGCGACGAGCGGTTGCGCGAGCATCGCCCTGAGCTCCGCCTTCAGCGCCGCCGTCTTCGCCGCTGCCGTCTTCTGCTGGTGCTTCGACGGGCCCTTGGCGTCCTCATCCTCGCTGCAGGCACACCAATGGAAAAGACAACGGTCAGAGGCAACAAAGACAGGAAACACGCCACCAAGCAAGTAGGGAACGCACCTGGCGAGATCAGAGTCAAGCTCGATCTCCATCGCGTCCGCGGTCTCCCTCAGCCAATTTCGCTCGTGCTTCTCCTTCTTCGCCTTGTGCTGCACCGCGTCGATCTCGCGCGCGAGCTGCACGCGCGCCTTTAGCTTGTCCAGCATGTACAGCTCCACCGGCATCTCTGCGATCTCCTCCTCCTCTGCTCGCCCCCGCCCCGACGTCAGCCTCTGGCTCTCTCGAACCAAGTGATCAGCAAGAAGAGGGACTCACCGCGACCGAGACTGTGCATGAGCGCCCTGACGATCCGCCGCTCGTCCGGGGCACACATGAGCAGGCTGAACCCGCGCCGCATCGCGCGCGCCGTCCGTCCGTTCCGATGCACGTACGTGTCCGCCGTGCGCGGGACCTGGTAGTGCACGACGTGGTCGACCGCGGGGATATCGAGCCCGCGCGCGGCGATGTCCGTCGCGAGCAGCACCGAGTTCGCCGTCGACTTGAACCGGTCGAGGTTCTTCAGCCGCTGGCGCTGCTCGAGCTGCGAGTGCAGCGGGAACGCGGGAATGCCCAGGAGCTCGCACAGTGGGAGCAGCCGCCGGATGCCGTCGATCGCGGAGAGGAAGACCAGGGTACGGCCGGGGTAGCGGAGGAGGAAGTAGTAGAGGTACGCGTCCTGCATGCACCATAAGCGGCAGAGACGGGGAGATCGTCCAAGCCGGCTCACCTTGCTGTTGGCAAGACACTCGATTTTGCTCTCCTTGAGAGTGGCGACGACCCCGCCTGCAGGGCTGATATCCACGACCGCGGGCGCGGGATCCCGGAAGTCCAGTCGCAACAGGAGGTCGTCCAGCGTCGACGCCGGCTTCTCGTTCTTCTTCCTGCGGAACCGCGAGCGCCGCTTCAGGTTCTTCTGGAGATCCTTGCTGAGCGTCGCCGAGAACACGAAGGTCTGCAGCTCGCCCGCCCTGACGCCCTCCTTGCTGTCCTCGGGCTCGCCGTCCTCATCGCCTAACCCGTTTTCGGGCTCAATCGCGTCGTCACTGCGTACGTTAGCAGGAAATTAACCCTGAATAATAGGATGTGCTCACTTCGACTTGCGCAGCGTGAGTCGCAAGATGTTGTCGAGCTCCGCAAAATGACCGGTCTCGATCATGCGGTCGGCTTCATCCAGCACGAGGAAGCGCAGATTCTCTATCTGTGTCGCTAGCTCGTCGTCCTACAGTCCGTGTGAGCCACTGTCACAGCAGAACGACGCATGTCTCGAGGACTCGCCTCTTGTATGATGTCCCACAGACGACCGGGAGTCGCGACAAGGACGTCAACGCCCCGCGAGAGGATGCGCTTCTGCTTTTGGGCGGACATGCCTCCGACAATGGCCGCGACGCTCACGAGCGGAGGGTGTTTGGGCTTGTCGGCCGCTTCTGCCGTCGCCTTTTCTTTCCCTTTCCCCTTCTTGCCGGCCTTTGCCTTCTGCGAAACCTCTGCCGCTGGGACCTCTTCCCCGCCATTGGCATCCGCGGCAATATCAACGGCAGTGAGGCAATCATTGAGGTGAGTGGAGACTTGCAGCGCGAGCTCACGCGTGGGCGCGACTATGAGGGCGCGCACGGGTCGTCTCGTCTTGGAGTTCGGGATCGGACGGGAGTACGCTTCCGTCAAGAGATGGTGGAGGATCGGCAACCCGTATGCCAGCGTTTTTCCTGAACCCTGCAACTGAGGTCAGAACAGAAGCGATGCAGACGTTCCTAGTACGAACCGTCTCCGCAACGCCGACGACGTCCTTCCCCTTCAGCGCGAGGGGTAGTGCTTCGGCTTGGATGGGTGTAGGGGTGATGTACTTCTTTGAGTAGAGTGCCCGGCCTAGCTGTGGATGCAGATGGAATGCGCTCCAAGCAGGTAATAGTGTCTTATCTATTACAAAGTCAAGTACGGTAGGCTCCGGTATGGTTTATAGACTGACCGTCGAATGACACTGGGTCGGGCAGGGTGTCTACATCGAGCTCTTCCGTGACAGTTTCTGAGGACTGCCCAGTCTTGCTTGCCTTCTTCGGTGCGCGCAGATCCTCGTCTTTCGTCTGTAATAGATCGAGGAAAGTGTTCAGCATGAGCACGTACTCCAACAGACATTATTGAGTCGGGGAAAGTGATTCTGGCAAGATTCTGAGGCTGGTGCCTTGTAACTATGACGCTGTCTAGGATGTCCCCTCGCATTGCTCCTCAGACTGCCCATACCACACTCGTTTGTGGGCAAGTGTAACCTGGTAGGAGGTACGAAAGTGTTCACCAATGTTCTCAGTTAGATTCGCAGGGCGGGCATCGGACGGAATGACATTCACTTGCAGCAAGTATAATGTAAGGTCCCCGAAACGAGCCCATGTTGGCGGTCGATAGGTAGGCTATAGCCATGTGAGGTGAAGGGGAAGGACCGGGAGCAGAATCCCATCCGGAATCGTGTTCCAGATTCCTCTCACAATCCTGCCAGAATCCCGCACTCTGACCTCCTGCGAGACCAGCGCCATGAAACAGATTCGATCACACACCTCAAAGTGTATGACGCGTCCCGCTTCAGTTTCTTCGTACACGACATCGACGTCCTCAATCTCCTCCAGCTCCAAGAAACCGTCAAGCCCAGTTCCAAGGTCTGCTTCGCGCGGTTTCGTGACCTTCTTCCAGGGTAGGTCATCCGTCGAGACATGCTTCGTCTTGACGCGTTTTGCAATGGAAGCGGAAGACGGCTTTGTCTTGCGTTTGCTGCCGTGATGAATTGAGGAAGTCATGGTTGCGGAGGAAGAGGTGCGACGGTCGACGCTCGAGTTGTTGCACAAAAATCTGGAGATCTGGGTGCTTGACGCTCATGCCGGGTCTCCGGGCCGGGTACGACGTCAACGGGCGCTATGCAGTCTAGCAAGCGTTGTCTTCCTCTTCCTCCTCCTTCTCCTTCTCCTCCTCGTCCTCGTCCTCGTCGTCGCACGAGTCATTTCGCGTCCAGGGATTGTTGAGTTTTTTTTTGAGACTTGGTATGCATATACGCGAAGTAATATCATTGAACTATCAAACTAACACAAGTACCAGGCAACAGATATGTCGAATCCCCCGCAGCCTCCAGGCCCTCGGCAGCAACCTGTCGCGTCCCCGACATTTCGCACTCGACCTGCCCGTGCACCGTCTGCCACCGCCCGTCCTCTCGCACGACGACCATCTGTCTCTGGCGTTGCGCTGACGAGTGCCGTTGCCGGGGTCACCAAGACCCAACGCACGTCGAAGACGACCCAGAAGCTCGTCGTCCTTCCATCTGCGCCGCAGACCAAGCCCCCTCCCCCGGAAGTAGATGATGATGAGGATCAGCTCCACGGCTACGAGACAGACCAGGGTATCAGGGAGCACAAGAGCGCTGGTGAGCGGATGAGCAAGGAGCAGAGGGAGAAGGCGGGTTTCAGGCGGATTACTGCGTATTGTCTCGCGGACGGTTTCAAGATGAAGTTGCTCGCCAGCTTCCTGAAGCGCGAGCACAACGTCAAGCCTCGTGTATATGACGAGGCCATGTACGTGGTGAGTACCTCTTGCGGTCGAGCCTACGGAATCGGTCGGCGGTCTTCGTGTATGAGTCGCTGAGTGGGCACTTCTGCGGGCCCTGTTCGTCTCCCCAGTGACAAGTGCTCTCGTAACATGTCCCGTCGTAGCTTCGCGATGCTGAGACCTCGCATTCAGATGTACCATCTTCCACTCCTTCCTGGGTACGGACCTGGGTCCAACATCCGGTCTTCGGGCGCTCCCACCATTCCTGGCAACGACGACCCTACCTCAGGGTTATCCGATGCCGAAGAGGATGGATACCAGGGCACGTACTTCACCCCCATGGAGCCCTCTACCTCGCCCGGCATCGAAGGGTTTATGCCCTCAGCATCTCCCGAGACCAGCACGCGTAGTGTGGCATTCACCAGTCCATCGGAAGACACAACCGCCGGTCGTCGATCCGCACCCGAGCAGGAGCACACTCTGAGTCACGAGGACATGAACCCCGCTTTTGCGGCTCCACCGAGGACCGGGGGAACGACTAGGTCCCGGACCAGGCGACGCACGAGCGCTGCTGAACAGCAGAACTTCGCCGAAGCCGTGTTCTTCGAGTACGGGGTAGTCGTGTTTTTCGGCTTCCGCGAGGACCAGGAGCTCAGTCTGATTGAGGACGTCGAGGGTGCGGGCATTATGGCGCGGCCGATCCCTCACGACGACTGGGAGGTCGAGGCTTGCCACTATGCGGTACGTGTTTCCCTCTCTTGAGTTCCGCATATGCTCACCAGCCCGTGCAGCACGATCCTAACATCGCCTTCCCGCGCATATACAACGATTTCTTCAGTGAGCTGGCACTTCTAGTCCGAGATGACTGCGTAGACTCACAAACTTGTAGCATTCAAAACGCACTCGCACCTCCTCCAGCTATCCGTCGCGCACGCCCTCGCTCAGTCCACCCTCCTCGCGCACTACGAGACGCACGCGAACCGTATCCTCTCTTCCCCGCGGACGCGCTCGATCCCCGCGCAGCTCGCGTCGACGGGCGTTCTCGGTATCTCGCGCAAGGAAGCACTGAAGCTCACCGGGCGGCTCTTCACGCTCCGGCGCGACGTGAACCTCGTGAGCAACGTGCTGGACGTGCCCGAGCTGTTCTGGGACGAGGCGAGCCTGAAGGCGCTGTACGACGCCGTGCGGGAGTACATGGAGATTGGGCCGCGGGTGCAGGTGCTGAACGAGAAGATCGCTGTCGCGGAGGATCTGGTGCGTCTACGTCTGCTCTATCTTGGCCGGTCCACCCGTCACGCTGGTTGTGCTCATGCTCCGCACACAGCTCAGCGCGATACACGACCACCTGAACAACAACGCAATGGACCGGATTACGTGGATCATCATCTGGTGCGCCGCCTTGCTGACATCATACTCGCATGTCTCCTCACTCCCGCATCTTCCTTGCCAGGCTTATCGTCGTGGCATGTCTTGTCGAGGTGGTACGTTCGTCTTTCGTCTTCGTTCTCTTCCTGCCATGTCAACCCCACTAACCTGCATGCCTCTGTAGGGCGAGGTCATCGCGCGGCTCGTTGTGCACGCAACGATGGGCGGGTCGTCGCTCGCAGCGCCCTCCGCCGCCGAGGTGCTCAACAGCATGTCGCGCGAGGAGGCCATCGCGGCGCTGGACAGGATCGCGCGCGGGCTGGCTCCGCTCTAAGATCGTATGTTCGAAGTCCCACGTCCAACAGCCAACAGGTCATAGCGATCTCTGCACCCGCATGCCATCTACTTCCTGTCTTTCCTGCCCTTCCGTCGACCGACGATCATGGATATCCTGTATTCGCGTATGATACGACAGTTCATCTGGATGCTATGCCTCTCTCTCTTCTCTTCCCTTCGTGACATACCCGTCAGGATTGCGGCCCGCACTCCGCACGCGGGGACACGCGGGGGCACATCTCCCGCACTCGTCGACTCATCTGCCATCATGCGCGATCGTAGGTCGGAACTCGGGAGGCTAGTCGATGCATTCTTTTGGCGCGAACTAACCACAGCTGTATTCAGCGCGGCGCACTGCGCCCTATCTAGTTGTCTGTTCTCCATCCAGATCCTACATAGGTACATAGTATGACTGGCCGTGCACCCAATGCCACGATGACGACAACGTGGTGACAGGACGCGGGACCCGCAGGCCGCAGGCTGCCATGACCGCGATACTTACTTCCGCCCGCGCTCGGGCTGCTACGTATGTAGGTATCAGTACTGTCTGCTGCCTGTCCTCACGCGCTCGCCAGTGAATGAGAGGCAGTTGTGCGAAGTGCGCAGTACTTTTACACGCACGACGCCCATCTGTATATGTCCTCCCCGACATCCGCAGGCGGACAGAGTGCAAGTTGGACAATCAGAACTGACAGATGCCGGCAGCGGCAGGCGGCGTCTCCATCTGGACTTCTAGTTTCTCGACCCGTCGCGCAAAGGTTGACTCGAACGATGCGCGGTGGCGCAGTGCCGAGCTCCCCGAGCTTGTCTCCGTCTTTCACTCGAGTGTCGAACTGGGACCGCGACGAGGATGAGAGACTCGGGCTCGGTCGTCCACGTCAAAAGTACTGCACCCGGCCGGGATGCAAAAGAACCTCTCGAGTCCGCGAACACGATACACAGTATGACATCGCAGGTAACGGTACCGCGCAGGCTGCGGTGCGAGAAGCACGACGGCGCAGGGTACTGTTGGGTAGAGGACGTAACTTGGGAGAAAGAAGCGGGGGGTGCACGCGTGTGCCGTACTCGCACAGAGCGGAAACATCACACCACTTCCAGTCGGTGCTCGGGGTCGTTGCTGGGAACCTGGAGGAGTTTGTGGTTTTGAGAAGTTGCTGCAGAACTCAGGACACCCAAAGCACATCGTGGACCATAGGAGGGGCGGTACGCTCGGTCCTGGCTATGGGACCCATGTCCGTTCCGGGCGCTCGAGAATCCAACCGTTTGGGGAGCCAACCCGAACCCCCATGAGGATGGGTCGCCCAAGGGTCGAGAGCTTCGAACAAGGTATCGTGGCGCGAGAACACTTGTGGTCCGGTGTGAGGCCATGGCCGCTCCAAGTAAGTAAGGGTAAGTACGCGTATAGGCTAGGGTCCAGGGACATAGCCGGACCTGCACTGATACTGCTGCGCACAATTCAGAACACGCATCGTTGTGCGCAGTGATCGACAGTTTGCCGGTGGGCAGTGGAACGCCTGTGCAGGGACGTGGATTGAGAGTAGTCGGCGGAGGATGGAACGGGGATTCGGGAGGCCACTGAGAGGCTGCAGGAGAATTCAATTGCTCGGTACGGTCCCAGATTGTTCCCGGTTCCGGATGATGATGAAAACACAGAGTTAGGTGAGCAATCTGTTATATGGTAGCGAGGATCGCCACCTACATGATGATGGACTCTACCCACTACGCAGGACAAGTGTCGCGCACGTGTATCCAAAGTCAATGCAGTCGTTGAGCAGGACGATGCAGTTGGACGGATTCGGGGCGGGCGGAGTGGATACACGGCGGGAGAAGTAAGATGGAAGAAGCCCACCGGCGGAACGATGGGTCCAGAGTAAGTATATGGAGAGAGCAATCGAGCGCACCCCCAGGCTGGCGGCTCCCGGCAAGCCAGAAAGTTCCCGCGCGCAGCCGTCAATGGATGTCAACTTGAAGCAAAAGTGCCTCTCTGGCTCCCGGAGACCGAGGGCGGTGTGTTAGGGTTGCGGTACGTTGAAGGGCACGGAAGGACGTCAGACGTGCGAGATTGACAGCTTAACGTGATCGTGATGGCTCCCGATTGCAGAAGGGCGGGGGCAGCAGGACAGAAGGCGACCGATGTGGGATGGTGGACGAGGAACCGCACGCCCACACAGAGCTCAAGAGAGGGCCGAAAGGAGTGGCTGGCGTGGCCAAGTCGCGGCATAACGTGAGAGGCGGTCGCAGGCGAAGGGTCCGCCACCAAAGGGAGGATGGGATGCTCGGAGAAGGAGATTATCGCCCAATGACAGCGGCAAGATGGAAGGTAAGTATGGTAAGACGAGATCAAGCCACGCGTTGTCATATTGTGCGGGCCATGGTGAGGATATGCAATGTTCGCTTGGTCGTCTTACACAGGCGCGCGAGAGAAGCACGGATGATGCTGCCCTGTCAGCGCAGACGACCATAGGGAGTTAGGACGAAGATGAGGACGCACCTGCGTCCAGTCATGAGCGGACCAAGGTTGCGCGTCCGGCCGCCAGCCTTGAGAGGTGTGATCCGCGTGGTATCGCGAAAGGCGAAGACCACCACTTGATGCGTTTGCAGACTGTGAGGCGGAGAAGCTGGCTACCGATAGGCAGTGCGTGTAGCACGATGCTCAAGCTTGTTGACGTCCGCGACATCGATCAGGAAGGCTTTGACGGCTCCTGCGAACTCTCTCCTCAGTCTCTGCAGGTTTCTCAGCCACTATCTAGTTCTGAGGCCGTATGAAGCACGTACTGGGGCCTGTAACAGATCGTACAACTCCCCGCAGGTCGGTCTCAAAACATTGTTGTACAGGACCTTGTCTGTACTGCGAGGCCACGAGCCATGGGGCTGGGTTGTGATAACTCAGCATCCGAGCGGCGTCTCATAGAACGATGTGACTGACGTCCGCAATGCGCATCCCGCCTAACTGACGTGGACCCGACAGGACGTTCAGCTCAGACACGGACTCGACAGAGTCGACACCGTCCCGACTCCAGCGTGCCAGTGTAGCTTCGGTTTCAAGCGCAGACTGGGGTCGGGACTGTGGCCCGCGAGTATGATGAGAAAGAAGACACGAGCTCACGATTGGCCGGTGTTCGCGGTGTCGACAAGCACCGGCGGCACATGTCCTGCTTCCGCTCGACGCGTCCATCTGCCCCGTCTTCCACAGATGAAAGTGATGATCACCGCGATCATTGCTGGGCGCATTACATATGGCTGGTGCTGTCGGCTGCCGACGCCCTGAGGGTGACGGGGCGAGATAACCTCGCGACCGCGGCGTCGCTGGTGTCTGAATCTGATGGTGATGTCGGGGCTGTTGGACGTCGTGGCTGGTCGTGGGTGGGCCGGGATGCGCAGCGCAGATCAACGTGTGAATGTGGTTGCAAGGAGAGCTGGAGACCGAGGCGGCGTTGGCTTAGAGACAATACCGCGTAAACGGGGGGCTCCTCTTCCTGCAACCACCACCACGGTGCGTTTTCCCACGGTCCCTGGCTCCTAGGAGCAGCCACACCGGGGTGTCCCACTCTAGAATACATGCAAGGCGGTCGAGAAAGAACAACTACTGTGCAGACAACGCTCAGTCGAAATCCTTGCTGTAGAAGCGGAGATCACCAGAATGCCCACAGGGCCCCGAAAGTGCTTAGCGCTTGGTCCTCAGGACCTTAGGCCTCTGGCCGAGACATCTGCGGTGTCGATAGAACGTAGCCGCTCCGGCCCAATGGGCCAAGGCCCTATCCAAGTGGAACTAACCCCCCCCCCGCATGACCCGCAACTGGGAAGGGCGGCATGTAACGAGGGGAGAAGGGCTGCGCGAGCGCGAGGGGTTCTTTTTCGACCCTGACTAATCGCATTGACGAGCGGCCGCGCGTCCGGCGGCTCGAGCGAAAGAGAACGATAAGATAAGACGATAGATGCGCCGATCTAGGCAATCCTTTTCGGTGCAGTGAGCACCCCGACCGCGACAGGCTGCTGGCCTATCAAGGTCTGGCTGAGGTTTCCGCCAGAGTAATTGACGAGGACGTACACGCCCTCTGACAGTTGCTGTGGCACGCAACCGACTCGCCTCAAGTGGACGGTGCATGCACTACAAGGGAATATAAGGGGCAAAACGAACAATAGATCCTTTTCGCTTCCGCTACATCCCCTGGAATCTCAAAATGAAAACAGACGAATAATAGAATGAACGGACTCTTAAAGATGTGTGAAGGCACAAACTGTCAAATCACACCCGCTCCAGCCCACACACAACCCCTGCCCTCAGCCTCATCCCAAGCCATACGATGTCGGACAGTCGAAGCCGTTTCTACACGACGATTGTCAGAAGAGTCGCGCAGGGCGAAGGAGACAACCCAGACACCTATATCCTAATCCGACGACCAAGCACCCTGGTCATGGCAGGAGCTAGGCTGAGGCTCTATACACTCGACACCGAGTTCTACACGCATCTGGGATGGGTGGTGGTGGAGAAAACTAGGATCGTGGGGAGAAGTGAGGTGGAGTTCGTCATCCGGCGCATAAAGTCAGGCGCGGACGAACTGAGAGGAGACCGCCATTTCCTCGTGGTGGACAGGAGGTCAGCCGCGGTGGGATGGACTCTGCGAGGAACGGGGACACGGATGAAAGCGATGTGGCAGCGGTTGACGAAGGGCAACATACCAGTGATGCGGACGATCCCACCTACTCCCCCACCAACTCCTCCTCCGCCTCCAGCATCGTCGGCTGTTTCTTTCGAAACAGGAGCCACCGCGGCGACAGCGATCCCGAGCAGTGAGAACGCCAGCAGGGAAGGGACCGAACGTGTAGCAGCGGGAGCCTCGAGCGAAGGAGGACCCCGGAACTTCGGCATATCAAACGAGTAGCGATGTATGGGGCTTTCTGGGACCATAGCCACGAACGTGCGAGACAAGGCGCAGCCACGAGGATATAGAGATACCGACTGTATCCATGAGCCTCCTCGGCGCAGCCCTGATGCGATGTACGAGCTCCACAATAGAGTAGGAATCTAAGCAACCACAGGAACCCTTACGTCAGTTAGTATCAGAAGGTCAAAAGGAAGGCATACCTAGATTGGAAGAATGCAAGGGGAAGATGTCAGGAAGAACGATACCGCAAAAACACCGGGGGTGGCCGATAGCAGAACAGGTGACTCCACGGAGACGAAATGTAGGCTGCCTGGGCGAACCAATGTAACAACGGAACCGATTAGGGGCGTAGGAAGTTTGGAGGGCCAAACAGGGAAGTACTGCTCACCTGAATAGAAGACCAGACCATAGGAGGGGGGCAAGCGATAGTCAAACTTGAGGCAAGACAACTCTAGCAAGCAGGAGCCTGCGAAATGAATCAGCGAATGCCCGTCACAAGGGGAGGCACAAACGGTAGAACACGGGAGACAGAACCGAGTAGGGCCACAGCACCCATGAAATCGGGAGAACGCAAGCCGAAAAGCTAAAAATGCGACTATGCACCTTCAATGGAGATAGAACCCAAGGAACACGTAAACCTTCGGGAGTTGAAGAGAGCTGCCATCACCACTGCCATAGAGCAAGGACACGGAGGCGACAACTGCTGCAACTCTGTCTGGCATCGAGAGCCGGGAGAGTACGTGAACAGTCGCGAGAAGGACCCGACCGATGAACCAGGGAACAAGCGTGTGTGGCGGCCGCAAGGAGTGGCAAGGAGACGTGAAAGGAGGAGGAGGCCCATGCGTACGTCGAGGGATGAAGAGTGGGAACATGAGCAGGGAACAGACATGCCTCCGTTACCGCGATGACAAAGATACGGCCATGTGAATGCCGAGTGGCGCACCGGGCTAGGCTGAACGCGTGCCGAGGCAGTGGGAAGAAATGTGACACTATAGCCACGAGGAACAGAAGGCACCTAGTCAAGATTGTTAAACGCGGATGATTAATACAAGAGGGGGGCGGACGGCTGGTCTAGCTATGCCAGAACGGCAGCCTAGCACCCCAGACGACGCGACCTGAAGGCGATCGAAGAGATGACCACTTCTGCACCGCCCTACCCTCACCCCCCCTCCCTCATACTCGACCCCCCGACCGCGAACATGACCGATACGCGGAACGGCCTCCGAAACCCGAGCGACGGGGAGACGACCACAGTGTACGCGAGGTGGATAGGATACGACCCCCCTCCCCTACGGGAAGACTACGACTATACGCGGAAAGTCCACGTCTACACAGTAACCATCCTCCCGGAACGACCTCTCGAAATCGGAATGAGGATCAGCATCATGGCTACATCGCCGAGATGGTACTGCGATCCGAAGTCTAACGCGGACGAATACGACACATACGACGCACATGTAGTCGGGAAAATCGTGGGCGTCGCAGGCTGGAAAGGCCGCAAAGTGATCCTGGAGGTGGCAAATGAATGTGCAGCGAGTAAGATCAGGAGGATCAGGATCAGAGTCCCGTACGCACCGGATGCGACAGTATGCGCGGACGAACACGCTTTCGGAGGCTCGAGGAGGGAGGCGCACGAAGGCGACCTGTACACAAATGTGGTGGTTAGAAGGGCGCAGCAGGAGACAAGATGCCAGGCCGCCATGTGCGCGCTCCCGTGGCTAACACTTACTGGAGAGGGGTTCCTGGAAGAAGAGATGATGGAGAGCGTTGCCGACCGACCCGGGATTTCAAGGGGCAGGAAGAAAAGGAAGGACATCCTCGTAGGATGGGGAGAGTCGATGAGCACGGTGATGGGCAGGTACTGAGACGCGCTACGGTCCTGCAGGGTTTGTGTAGGAGCTTGTTCCTCGCGAAGATCCCAACCGGATCGGAGCAGACTTTAGAGCCGGGGGCGGTGCTGTAAACGTGGGATTAGGGCTGGAAAGACGAGACTTCCTTCTCGAATGAATGCTACCGAACGAGGAGTAGAGTAACGCTGGCATTGAATTGAAAACAAACGTGGGCCGACGCGAGGATACGCAGTAAACGGCTGAGGATTGTTGAACTGTCGGTGCGCGGCTGGAAGGAATGAGCAAGTGCACTGAGTCCGAAACACAACTGAGAAACAAGTTACTATAGACTATGTGACGAACCTGAGGAACCACGTACGAACTCCGAGTCGTAGCTGCTGGACCGTCGCTAGGGGGCGAGGAGAGAAGAGTGCATGGGAAAAAACACGTCCGAAAGCGACGAGATGACAGCGCCTAGTAACCTTATTGGACGTGTAAACGAGACGGTGCGCTGGTGCGCGACGAATGTGGAGGCCTGGTCTACGAACCTATGGAACGTTGAACTCAAGAGTTGAGACGGACTGACTACGCGATTGGTCCACGATGAACGTGTTCGGGAAAGGGAGCTTTAGGGCAGCAGAAAGCCCCAACTGGAGAGCAGAGGGAGCGAGTAAGTGATCCCGTGAAGTCGAGATGGCAGCGACCTCTGCCGAGACAACGACAGGCTGAGGTAAATAGCGGATGGACCTGGACGGGAGCAAGTCAGCTCGTTACTCTCTCCCCACCCCGCGAACGAACTACTGTGCTTACCTGAAACCCGAACCCACAATGTCCAAACGTGCAAACAACGGCCGCCCTCGTGGGCTGAGAGGTACGCGTAACAAAACCACTATACAAAAACCTGCGCCTGTGATCCTCGTGCCGGCGACGCCCTCAGACGACGAGGTCCCCGTAGCGACGGATGATGAAGGAACGCCGACCCTAGAGTCGCCAAAAGTCGACGCCGTAGAGACGAGTGCGATGGAGCCCGAGCAGGGCACTACTAGAGGCAGCCCCACGACACTTACGGAGAGGGCGGATGTTAATGGAAACGCCGGCAGCGTACAAACGGAGAGCGGGACCACGGCATCGCAGGAGCACGAGCTCCCCGCGACCCCGATGCTGCTCCCAGTGCCGCCCACCCAGGTGCTCGCGGACTTGAACGACATCGAGATCGTTGAGCTGCCGCCGCCGATGTTTAAAAACACCAATATAGGACCGATGGTGAGTTGCCTGATCCTCGGAGCAGGGAACGGTGATAAACAAAGACGTAGAATCTGAACCGGGACATTGACGACGACATCCTGGCAATGTCCCTTCCCCCGAGCTCGATCCCTGACTCCCCCCCGAGCTCACCCATACACGTTCCCTCCTCGACTGTCACGCCCATCCTGAACCACGCGAACCCGGCTTCCATGGCCCAGAATCCTTTCACCTTCGGGGATATGGCGACGAGCGATCTGGGGTCGACGACGGACTTTTGGCACCACTTTACGACACCTCGTATCACGGATAGCAACCTCCCTTCGGCTCTAGCGACGCCGATGATGTCGGCGAACGTGCACAACACTACTGCGGCGGTGACACCGAGCTCCTTGATGGGAATGACGAGCACGGCGGTCCCCCCTCCTCAGGGACAGATGGATCGTCGAGGCGCGGACGAGGAGAACGCAGGCCCAGGCGTGCGAGCACCTGCGGCACTCAGGAGCGTCGAAGGATGGCTCAGTGCCCAGCAGGCTATGACCTCCGAGGCGCAGGACGGAGGTACGAATGTACGGGCAAACAAAAGGAGACGGGAGTCGTCCGCCTCCCCGACACCGAGTCGGTTTGCTCGGAACGGTGCAAGACGAAGACTGACCTCGAGGACGAGCTCTGGTCCAAGGACGGGACGGGCGAGTACCAACACCACCAGCGGTCGTGCAAAGACGAGCACGAGCTTCAACCCATGGGCGAGCACAAGCCCGAGCATGCACGAGAAGGAGAACCCGACTCCACGCGCTGAACAAGCTCGTAGCGCCACTCTGACGGCAGGAATAGAAGAGTCACCGCTCGCAACCCCTGCGAGCGTGACGACGTTGTCGGGACCCTTCAATATGTCCGCGAGTTTCCCTACCCCGCATGCGATGACCGACACCGCGGCGAGTGTGCGCGGGAGTGCCACGAGCGGCTGGAGAGCGGCCTCGTGGTACCATAGCCAGACGGTCCCCATGATGGTCGACCAGTCGGTGCACGACGGCGACGAGGAGGAGGAGGACATGACTGAGTTCGCACAATCCCCGCTCCTACGGCTGAACACCACGCTGGGACGAGGCGCGAGCTGGGACGACGAAGCAAGGACGGAGCTCAGCGCGGAAACGGTGGTTGCGGCAGGTCGCAAGAGGCTACACGAGATTTTGGAGGTCGAAGAAGACGTCGTCCGGAGACGCGCTGCCGAAGCGCAGTTCAAGCACGGGCCGTACGCTGGTGCGAGAGGTGGGAGGACGACTGTGGAAGAGGTAGATGTCGATGAGGAGGAGGGCGAACTGAGGTATGCTGGAGGACGCAACGGCGGCTGGAGGCACGGGGAACGCCAAGGTGCGAGCGCGAGCGCTGCTGGCGTGAACCCTTTCGCAGACCCCGAGCATGACTACCCGCGCGAGAGTGCGGAGGATGCTGGATGGCAGTCGAGGGACTGGGCGCCGCGCTACACCAGGGAAACGACGATGGGCTCCTACCGGGAGGGAACAGGCAGGCGTTTCGCCACCGACTGGGACGCACGTACGTCGAGGGAGATGAGACGGGACGACGAGAGCGACCGGGCGCGCTCTCGTGACACGATGCATATGGCGGCGGGTGCAGCGTGGCATCGCGGCCTGCGATCGCCACGATCGTCGCGAGCGCTGTACCCACAAGCCTCGACGGCAACTCCATCGATGGATATACGGGCGCGCGGGCAAGACTCGCAGACGACAACCTGCCTGCAGCACTCAGAACTGGTGATTCGGATGACGAGGATTTCACAGACGACTCACCCACGCCGATCCCGCAGCAGGGGGACCCATACATATATCGGATGGACCCAGAGAACTTCCTCGATGGCATGGCGCGTAACTGGCAACGCGACGTCTGGACCCAGACGACGAAGAACGTCCTCCTACTCCACACGTACAACCCGCGGTATTCCTTCAGTCATGGCACGAATAGCGACACGGCGGACGTTACCAAGAAAAAGATCTCCCTAGCGACAGGCGAGACCAAGTTCACGATCTCGGCCCCGTTCCGCGCAGAAGGATGGCAAGGCAAGGGCCCCTTCTTGTGGGCGGTCATAGGGCTGTCAGCGGCGGGCATGGAGTTAATGCTGAGGCGTCGAGTATGGTCGTACAAGGAGATCACCTTCTTCCCAACCCGGCGCAGCCTCCAAATCACGGACTGGATCCTCGCGCTGGAAGGCCCGCTTACCGACGACATCGACGAAATTATGCGTATCTTGAGGTCGACACTGGAGAGGCCCTCAGTACGCGAGGACATCGAGGCCCTAATTAGCGCGAACCCGGAGTACGCTGACACCGACCCGAAGGAAGCCCTCCGCCGCGTTCTGACGACACTTCGCGCGACGACCTACCGCCTCGACAACGGCACGGTGGTGGTAAATGTCTTCATGCACTCACCGACTCAGAGCGTGACGGCGTGGCGTGAATGGGTTGCGAGACTCAGGAAGCTCACCTTCGGAAATTTCGACCAGAGCGTAGCTTTCCCTCGACGCCCGACAGCGTGCACGGGCTGCCTGGGCGTCGACCACCTCGACTACTTGTGTCCTTTCCCGCAGATGGCGGGATGGAACGGCCCTAAACCGGGCGACAACACCTATGCCGGCCCTGGCGCGCGCCGTCGCCATGCCCAAGGATTGGGGAGAGGCGGTATGACAAGGACGGACCAGCAGCGCTCGACGCGGGGAGACCACGGCTACGTGCAGGATGGCGCGACGACGACGGGCAGACGAGGCATATGGAACGGCCATAACGGCAACTATAACGGAGGAACGGGTGGACGAGTGCAACGAGGCGGAAATGTGTCGACGCGGGGTCGCGGGGGCGCGCCTTGGCAGGACAGGAGGAGTTTGGGTCGCAACACGTATGGCCACGGGAGGAACGGAAGGCTCGAGTAGCCTGTCCTGAGGGGTGTCGAGACGCGACGGACTTGTTACGGACTAGCGACGAGCTAGTATGCATGACACGCGTTACAACAATGGACATGTTATGTGTCAGTATGCGGCGGGCATGAACGGGAACATTAAGGACGTACTGAGCAGGACGACGTCTAGCTATAGGGACACCACCCCAGAGTCTGCACGGGCGGGAAGAATACGAGGGTTGTGGTATGGACGCATTGCGGAAGCAGGCCGAAGGGCCGGAAGTAGGAGGCGTTATGTTACGTCTCCTAGCGCCTCCGGGCGCCGAACTGGTACCAATAGGGTAACGGCATAAGTACAAGGACCGAGACTCCCGGTGGAAGCTGCAAACGCTTTCGCGTACCTCAAACTGCTAATAACTCACCGGAACCCACACGAACCCGGAGGAACTTTGGACATGCTGCCCGGCCTATAGAACGAACCCGGGCGCTGCGGGACCCGTCAGACGACGTCCGACTATTAACGCAAGCCAAGTTGGGTCAGAGGAAAGCAAGCATCGCAACGGGCTTGAGTAAGAGGCCGAGAGGCAAGAAGAGGGCAAGCGGTTGGCCCACAGAAGCCTAGGTTTCTGGCATCTGAAGGGACCGCAACGGTTAGCTTTGGCTAGCGGTCACGGACAAGGGAATGGACGTGCACCCGGCCACATAAGCATTCAAACTTACCTGCAGCGACGCAAAGGACAGGGCAGAAACGTTCCGCCCGCCAGCATACACGACAGAAGTTCACGGCGCAAACGTACGAACGCATGGTATTGCCTGCGGCAGGTACCTGGCTTGACGAACGTAGATGGCCATAGGACTAGAAATAGGCGTACAAAGCACTACACCAGATCACGACCTCTGGTTCCCCACGGGGCACGCAAACTATCGGGCATGAGACGTCCATAGAATGCTACTACACATCATACTACGGCGCACCACGAGCAGACAGGCCAAGACAGACACGACGCAATGATACTACTAAGACTAACGGGACATTAGCAACAGGTCTGATTCGACGGCAAGATGGACGTTGGACGCACCTGGGAAGATATACAACGATAAGAAGGGCGGACGATGAACACACCTGTGTGATCGAGCCGGTTGCGATGAATGTGCCGTGTGGGCTCTCGGGCGCACGGACGCATGCACGATGGACTATGTATCGGGGCGACAATGATCCCCAGGGACCCATGCCTCGCGCTTTCATATTACCCTGCGACAACAGCCCCATGGCATGCCGAAAGGACGCACCCCAGTAGCTAAGAGGTATGCGCGTGAGCCGTTTTCCCGGATGAGCCAGGACGAGTACTCACTGCTAAGGGGCCGTGGACCCCAACCCGCCCTTGCCAAAATTCTGATAACTGAACTGCATCACCCATTTGCTCGCCTCTGATCGCTGCCCTCTGCTTTCGCCTTACTATGTAGCTCCGTTAATAGTCGTCATCATGCTCACCTTTTACCCACACTCGCGCCTCTGCCACACGCACGCCCTCGACTTATCCCGAACCCTGGATGGCCGACTCCCGGACGATACTGCCTGCGTCACCACCCCTATCCTAGGGTCGACGCTGGCCCCGGGCTTTGCCTATGCCCTAGATACACCTCGTCCGACCTCTCCGCACCCGGTCCCCACTGCTACTATCCCAGCCATGAGCATTAGGATCCCACTCGGAGGAGGATAGCTCGATGCACTTACCCTAGGCCAAGCGAGACAATCCGAGGCTTTGATGCAAAGTGGCCCGAGAGCACAGTAGTAAAACGAGCCAGAAGAACGAGGGAACGGAAATAGCATGCAAGCGGAGGCGAAAGGGGATGCAGGATGACAAGCAACTCCGAAGTCCAACATTTCTCGCAATTTGCCGGCAGGATTAGGGCAGGTAGACTCTCACTCCTACGACCCACCGCTTGTTCGCCCTGCTCGCTACCTGAATCTCTCCCATCGAATGTATGAACACGATCCAGCCACCCTTGTGAGCCCTTGACACAAAATGTGAAGGTGGGGCTTCAGCAGGACGTAGAGAGCGCACGAGGAGCGACGGAAGGACCCGGCCACCCAAAGCGCCTCACGATATCCCAGGTCTGCTAGAGAGCATGACACTTCTGCTCCGACCACTTCCGTCAGACCAGCGTCCAGTGGTCGGACACCCAACCTCGTCGCTGCAGGAAGAATGACGCCGTACGATAACGACAAACACGAATTACCTGCGAGCGCGGATAAGGAAGCCTCCCCTGACGAAATTAAGAAGGCGACTGTACTGAACCGCTCCCCTTATGAGCTCTGAGTAACATGGAGGACGCGCAAAGATCGCAAGGGCAGCCTAGCGAGACCATGTGTGCCACACAAGCGACCCACCTGCAGAGCAAATGACTGCTCTAAAGAGCTCAGACGCCGCATACCGGCAACTGCTCACCATGAACTGACGGACGGCAATGGTGAAGTGGCACTAAGGACGGCCACCAGAATAATCCTTCCCACGAACTCTCGGGACTCTATGTGCGGGGTGTACTCAACGAGGGACTGATAATGGAGGAAGGCACGATTACACTGCATAGGTAGCAGCATAAGGGAGCCTTGGAGGTGCGAGCGATTCGTAAACTGGAAACCGGCCTGGTGTGCCAGGAGTGACGCCCTGGACTAACACAACCGCTAGGTGAACAGCTCCGTATGCAGGATGCGGTGCCAGAAACCTGGAGAATCGGAGTCAACCAAAGGGCTAATTTACTGGTCTTCGGACGCAGGAACCCCTTGGTGCGTGTATAACGGTCAGCCTATTCAGGCATCGACGGACCGAGCCTAGGCTAAAGCGAGTGGACGTGCCTGCGCACAGAAACTGAGCATTACGTCGCCCGAGACGGAGGGATGAACCGTCTAAAGCTGAGATTATGGTTGTACCTCAGCTGATCTAAGCAACTGCGAACACCCATACCCCAAACCTAAATGAAACGGACGTACACACTGGTCATGGTCAACAATGCTCTGCCGAAGAAGGAGAGAGGACCTCTGGTAGTGCTCAGAGCCCTCTCAATGACAGCTTAGGCGGATACGGTAGCACAGTCGGATTAAACGAACAAGGCCATCAAAGGTACAATAGTAATCAACAAAGAACGAGATCAGGGAAGGACAGGAAGGCACGCAAGTCTGCACTGCAGGTGGCTTCACTCAACATAAATGGTTTTGGTAACCTCATAAGAGACCACGAGGATAACAAGTGGGGAAGGGTCTATCGTATGATGTCTGAACATCGGATCGGAGTCCTCATGCTTCAAGAGACACACCTCACAGAGGAGCGGAAAGCTACCCTCCACAAAATGTTTGCCAAAAAAATAAAGATCTTTCATTCTGCCAACGAAGAAGCTCCAACGCAACGTGAAGGGGTTGCGGTAGTCTTGAATGCAAGACATCAGAACATTAAAGAAGCATCAGCAGTGACCATAGTCCCTGGGCGAGCAATTCAGGTCACACTACCATGCCAAGGCGGAGACACTAGGAATATATTGTGCATCTATGCACCTACCTCAAACGGGGTAAACGAGCGCAAGCTATTCTTCAAGGAGGTTCAGAGGTTCTACGAGACCCACCCACTATGCCCCCGACCCCACCTAATGGCAGGAGACTTCAACAATGTTGAAGACTCATTAGACCGCCTCCCCATCGGAGAAGGCCCAGACTCCTCAATCCTGGCCCTGGACGACCTCAAGAGCAGCCTCGGCATGATGCTGGCGGATGGCTGGAGAGTAACCAACCCAACCCAACGAGAATACACTTTCCATCGCGGAACAGGACAGGCGGCAACATTCTCAAGATTAGATCGTATATATGTCACCCCGTCAGTCTTCGATGGTGCAAGGGAGTGGAGAGTATGCGAGGCTGGGGTCAAAACCGACCACAGTCTGGTCTCGGTGCAACTCACTTCTGAAAATGCCCCAGTAGTTGGACCAGGAAGGACACTCTTCCCACTACCACTCCTTCGTGACAAGAAACTAGCCAAGAGCCTCAAGAAGCGTGGTCTGGCAGCAATGCAGGAACTCTCTAAGCTGGCAGCGACAGGTACTAGATCGGATGAGACAAATGCCCAAATAATACTATATGACCTTAAAGTTGATGTGATGAAACTGGCTCGGGCTCGAGAACAGGAGGTAGTACCGAAACTGATAGCGGAAATCCGGGAAGGCGAACAAGCCCTAAAACAACTCAAAGCAAACTGTACCCTGTCTGAGGACGCAAAAATTGCAGAAGCAGCAGTCCTTACAAAGCAGATTCGCCAGCTTAAGCAGAGACGCTTCAAGCAGCAACAGCAGAACTCTCGAGCTACTCACCGGCTCTACGGGGATCGACCAACAAAATACTGGTCAAAACTCCATCGTGAATGTGCACCACGGGATATCATCAATGCCTTCGAGATAGAAGGACGTTTGGGGATATCTGGGGAGAAGCTTTATGAGAGGGACTCTATTAGAATGGCTGCAATGGCCCGATCTCATCATATGAACGTGCAACACGACGACCCCACCATGAAGCCAACAGACGAACGAGAAGTGGACATTGAGGCTGCACTAGGAAGTCTTGAGGCTTCTGTGTCAGCACACCAGGCACGGGAGATGGACGAGGAGATCTCATATGAAGAGTGCATCCTGTCGCTACGATATGCAAAAAATGGGACAGCCCCGGGACTGGATGGTATCCCATTCGAACTATGGAAAACCCTGCATGCAAGATTCACTGAGGACTCTCGGTTCCCCGACCGCACAAAATTCGATATTGTCAAACTACTGACAGCAGCCTTTGAGGACATGCGCCTTCATGGGGTCAGTGCTCGGACATCCCTAGCGCAGGGATGGATGGCACCCATCTACAAGGAAAAAGGGGAACGCACTCGCATTGTAAACTACCGACCCATCACTTTACTCAACACCGACTACAAACTACTGAGCAAAACACTCGCTGTTCGACTTGCAGGAGTGGCCCCATGCCTTATACACCGTGCGCAGGCAGGGTTTGTTCCCGGCAGAAAAATCCAGAACCACACACAGCTGGCGCGGATGATGATGACCTGGGCAGAAACAAATGAGGAGAATGGAGCAATTGTAGCACTCGATCAGGAGAAGGCATACGATAAAATTGCCCATGACTACTTGTGGAGAGTTCTAAAGAGGCTCAAGATCCCTGATTCCCTTATATCCCTTGTCCAATCCCTATACAAGCATGCAGAAACGTCTGTCATGGTGAATGGCATACTCAGCCGACCTTATCGGATATACAGAGGTGTGAGGCAGGGGGACCCACTGTCATGTCTGCTTTTCGACCTTGCCATTGAACCACTATCGGCTATGATCAGGAAGTCTGACATTAAAGGATTCACCATACCAAGATGTGATGAAGTAATCAAAGCAGTTTTATTTGCGGATGACACCACAGCATATCTCTCGCAGCATGATAACTTCACCACCCTCCAGGACATACTGGACACCTGGTGCTCAGCAGCCAAAGCACGCTTCAATATCAGTAAAACTGAAATTATTCCACTAGGCAGCCCGACTTTCCGTAAAGAGATGGCTGAAACATATCGCCTTACAGGTTCTTGGGAGAACTACCCAAAGAACGTCCATGTGGCACAGTCAGGCGAGGCAGTCAGAATATTAGGAGCTTTCTATGGAAACGACATCGAACAGGTGGATATATGGACCCTAGTACTGACAAAACTGGTTGCAATGAAGAAACCTCTCATACATGCCATGGAGCGATGGAAAGCAGGCCACGCAACTCTGCAAGGCAAAAAGCACGTCGTGCAGATGATTATTGGAGGAATGACTCAGTTCTTCACCACAGTCCAACGCATGCCAGACATCATCATTAAACGGATCAATAAGATAGTCCGTGGGTACCTCTGGGATGATCGACACAATACCCCCGTTGGTATGCAGCATGTATGCCTCCCTGTCGAAATGGGTGGCCTAGGGATGCTTGACTTGAAAACCAGAAGTGAGGCAATTGACGTAATGTGGCTGAAGTCATATTTAGATTTTAGTATGGAACGCCCACTATGGGCATTTCTAGCAGATGACTTGCTGGCCACCTATGTAACTAAAGACTGCCGGCCACGAACAGCTAACCTCCGTATTAACCCGTTCCTTCAAAACTGGAACCCAAGAGCGAGAGGACTGCCTGCCTCACTGCAAGGCATGATGCAGGTTGCACGGAAATATGGACTCAGACTGGAAGGGCTGGCTTTCTCCAAAGAAATTCAGAAGGCGATGCCCATGTGGGACCATATATACGCTGATCACACCCAACTTGGTCGACTATCAGTACCCTCAAAACTATTGCAATGCCTCCAATCCCAGCATAAAATCATGACGGTCCAGGACTTCATGAGGTTGTCAGAGATACTTGCAGACACTACTCACCAACCAACGGCAAGATGCAAGTGCCCAGGATGCACGAATGTGAAGCGATGCTCTGGCTGTGCAAACCCCCACCTGTGCGCCACAAGAGCGAGGGAGATACTCCATACACTACCTGACAAATGGAATCCTGCGCTGAGACAGCCCGAAGACTACGAAGAGGATGCAATGACCCACTTAGAAAAGGCAGTAAAGGGCAAGAAACTCACCCTCTTTGATCGCCGTGTAACAGTCTATGGCGATCTTGGCCACGCCTTCCGTATTTTCACAGGGCCAGAACCAGTCTTCAATGGTATCATCCCCATGGACATCGATGAGGATGAGACCGACCTGATCATAGCAACGGACGGATCCTGCTTTAATAATGGTGAAAAGAATGCACGAGCGGGGGCTGGAGTCTTCGTGGAGGAGAACTCGAGACTGAACCGCAGCCTCCGTCTCCCCAGTGGGCTGGACCAGACAAATCAGACTGGTGAAGTGGTTGCCACACTCACCGCAGCGATAATAGCCGATAGTCATACCAGAGTTACACAAGTAACGGACTCCAGGACGACAATGGATGCACTATCGAAGTGGCGACAAATGCATGAGGACATAGGGTATATGCTCCAGAAAAATGCCGGTCTGACTCAGGCAACTGTCGCGAGACTTAGAATGCGACAAGCTCATACACTCTTTCTGTGGGTGAGAGGACATAGCGGGCATGTGGGCAACGAGGCCGCCGATAAGCTAGCTGCAGCAGGAGCGGAGAAGCCCATGGAAGATCAAGTGGACCTCGCGATTGCACCCCCGTTCAAACTAACAGGTGCCAAACTACAAGCGATGACACAGAAACTCGCCTACCGCGCCATCCGTGCAAGACAAGATTACCAAGTTGAACCCAGACCCGCAGCAGTGGCAAATATGGACAGAATCTCTAGTGGGATCCAGGCGGCTTTTGGGACGCAAATGCATGAGGGGACAATCTGGAAATCTTTCAGATCAAAGCACGTCTCGAGGCAAGCCTCACAATTTCTCTGGATGGCAGTACATGATGGGTACATGATCGGGGCCCACTGGCTCCGCCCTAAAATGTCGGAGGAACTGCAAAGCCGTGCTACCTGCTCCATATGTGGCGAATGCGAGACCATGTCCCACGTTATCCTGGAATGCAAGGCACGTGGTCAGGGGCTCATCTGGACGCTACTGAAACGGACATGGTCACACACCGGTGCTGAATGGAAAGAACCGACATGGGGCACGGCCTTCGGAGCTGCTTGCGCTGTCTTTAGGACAAGTAAGGGCGCAAGGAGGACAGCTCTAGAGAACCTATGGTGCATATTATGCACGGAAGCACTGCACCTTATTTGGAAGCTGCGATGCGAGCGGGTCATCAGGAACGAAGGGACGGACTTCAATGAAAATGAAGTTGTTAACCGGTACTACTCGACGCTAAATGCAAGACTGACTTTAGACAGACGCACTGCGGTAATCGCGCGAGGCAGCAAGGCTCTGAAGCCACAGGATGTAGTCCGCATCTGGACGCCAGTCATCGAGAATGGGAACGGTCTACCACCAAAATGGGTAAGCAATTGCGGGGTTTTAGTGGGTATAAAACATGGATGATGAGGGAGAACGGATGTACAGTTGACCGTTCTTCCTCCTCCTCTGTGTTTCGAGTCCCACACAATGTGCGTAATAGCATTTCCTCGCGGTGATAGTACAGGCGGTATTTATTGTGTCACGTCCGGGGTCTACCGCCCTCGGACGAGTCGCCTAACGCGTCCGGTTGTTTCGCCAACCACGAACTGCACGACAAGCCCCAATGGGGACCAATGCGGGTCAGGACATGATGCGTTCCACCAAAAAAAAAAAAAAAAAAAAATACCGCGTAAACGGTAACCGAGGGCCGCCGGCTATACCCGTCGAGCAGACAACAAGATCGGCTTCATATACCGTCTCTTGTCCCGCATTTTGTTGTCTCCGTTCCCCGTCCCCGTCCTCTTCCCCTCACCACCACCATGCCCGAGCAAGCAGCCCAGCCCGCAGCCGCCGCAAAGTCCAAGCACAGTCACGCCGCCTCGCAGGCCCAGCCCGCGCCGCGGAAGGTGCGCTTCAACGTCGGTGCGTACTCACCTTGACATCCGCGCGGGGAGCGGTCATGGACCCGGGCTTGCAGGCACACAGTACCAGGTGCTCGACGTCGTAGGAGAGGGCGCATATGGCATCGTCTGCTCCGCCATCCACAGGGCCTCAGGCCGCAAGGTCGCCATCAAGAAGATCGCGCCCTTCGACCACTCTATGTTTTGTCTCCGTACCCTCCGCGAGCTCAAGCTCCTCAAGTTCCTCAGCGAGGCTGGTGTCAGCGAGAACGTATGTCGCATTCGCCCACTGCTCAGAGGCTGCGCGCACTGACAGGCGTGCGCCTCAGATCATCTCAATATTGGACATCATCAAGCCGCCATCTATAGAGCAGTTCAAGGAAGTCTACCGTGCGTGGGACCCGTTGCCCTTGCCGCCCGCCATCCCAGCTCACAGTACAGCGTAGTGATCCAGGAGCTGATGGAGACCGACATGCACCGCGTCATCCGCACCCAGGACCTCTCGGACGACCACGCCCAATACTTCATCTATCAGACACTTCGCGCGCTGAAGGCTCTCCACTCCGCGGACGTGATCCATCGTGACCTCAAACCGTCCAACCTGCTGCTCAACGCGAACTGCGATCTCAAGGTCTGTGACTTTGGTCTGGCGCGATCAGTCAAGACCGCGGAGCCTTCGGGGACGGAGACTGGTTTCATGACGGAGTACGTCGCGACGCGGTGGTACCGGGCTCCCGAGATCATGCTCACATTCAAGCAATACACCAAGGTGCGTGTTTGACGTTTGCTCTGCGTCCCAGCCACCCACTGCCATGCGCGCGACCTCTGTTCACACCTCTTTCGTTCGTCTCTAGGCAATTGACATCTGGTCGGTCGGCTGCATCCTTGCTGAAATGCTCTCCGGCAAGCCGCTTTTCCCCGGTCGCGACTACCACCACCAACTCACTCTCATCCTGGACGTCCTGGGCACGCCCACGCTCGACGAGTTCTACGCGATCACAACGAGGAGATCGCGCGACTACATCCGTGCGCTGCCCTTCCGGAAACGGAAGCCATTCGCGCAGCTCTTCCCGAACGCGAACCCGCTTGCGATTGACTTCCTCACGAGGACATTGGTACGTCATGGACACAATCCTGGCTTAGCGACGTCTCGCTTATGCTCGTCACGTAGACGTTTGACCCGAAGAAGCGCATCACAGTGGAGGATGCGCTCGCGCACCCGTACCTCGAGGCCTACGTACGTCACATCAACGTCCTACCCTGTCCTTGAAACTCAATGAGCTTTGCATGCAGCACGACCCAGATGATGAGCCGTGCGCACCACCATTGGATCCCGAGTTCTTCGAGTTCGATCGTGAGTATCCGGTATCTCGTTCATAGTATACGCGCTAAACCACTATGCCTCGGACAGTGCACAAGGACGACATCAGTCGCGAGCAGCTCAAGGAGCTCCTCTACGAGGAGATCATGTCCTTCCGCCCCCCGCCCATCTCATAGTCCGGTCACGTCCCCACAACGCTACGCCATTCACGGTCTTGAATTCAAGTTGCTGTCGTGTTTTAATATACGTGAGTGCCTGCCGTTTGTCCTAACGCCGCCTTGGCTTGCTGACGCGTGACCTAAAAGCTCTCGCGTTCGAAAATGTGTACTACTTACATACATATGACATCCTTGGATCCACATACTTTCCCGTTCTACCGGTGCCGGGTCGCGCCGCTGGCCTACGTCCGTCCGTCCTTCCGATGCGCTCGCCCGTCTGCGCGTCTTGCCCGCTACCCCCCGATCCTCAAACTCCATTGTTCATTACAGCTATGTAGGACTTGTTCGCGCGTTCTGGTGTCGCTGAGGGGTCGTTCTTTGATAGAGGAGCTCGTTTCTGCTGTACGTTATCTGCACACACAAGTCAGCGTTTGGAAGATGCCTCCTACTGCGTGAACGTCACGGTCTGTCTACTGTTTCTTGTCAATTCATGGGCAGTGGGTAGGTGCCGACTGGGCCCCACCGCGTTGTTCATCATGGACATCTACCAAGTTACCGTTTCGAAGCGGAGGTGAACGCCACAAAGCCAGCGCGCGCGTCTGTTTTTCCATTCTCGTTCCAAGGGCGCCATTGTCAATGTCAACGACCCCCAATCTCGAGCAGTACTCGACATGCACCCATCGCTATCCCTTCTCACGACTGCACTGAACCCATATTGACTGACGAGGCTGAGCTGATCGTTTGAACCGCAGACCTCAAGGTGCTAGTAGCTACCATGTCCTGACCAAGTCATCGACTTCCGCTGCACGCTGGTTCGCCCCTGTGAACCTCCCGCGGCCAGGACAGGATTTCTTGCGTTGCAGCGGAGGTTTTTTCCAGCCTTGCACTCGATAACGTGATTTATTGCGTAATCACTCAACCGCTACAAGATCGTCGACATGTACGGGAACTGTAGAGAGCGCGGTGAGGAGCGCAACAGCGTGTACGTCTCATTCATCGACGACAGCCCCGACGCCCAGGACACGGCGGAGAAGTGCAGCGGGGTGCAGCTACCGAACCGAGACCTCATACTTATTCACGCAGAAGGAGATAGTCGGAGTCCGATACGTTTGGCGGACTCGTTGGATGACCATAACGTGCTCACACCGGTCATAATTATCTATGTCAGTGCATTAGTATGGAGGGCGTGCTCGCCGCTCTTGTCGCTACAATATGAGTCCATGGTCCATCAACAGCACCAACCCAAGTGTCCATGCACAAAGTACCAGAGACAAGCCGGTACCCATAGTAGTCCGTACCGCCCCATTCTGAGCATTGCGAGCGTTCCTAGTCCCTGTCACGACATCGAGCAACTTGTCAAAGTCCGGAGTGCCCAGCCCGGAAACCTATGTAGCACCCACATGCCGTCAGCTACCGCCGCACTCAGGCTCGCACAGCGCACTCCACTGGCACATGCCGACTCACCGGATCCCATCCCACATCCGCAGGGAACCCGTCCGTCCCGCACCCGGGGTTGCTACCAGACGTGACGTCCGAAAACGCGCCGGCCCCACGCGCATACAGCAGCGGGTTCAAGAACCCGAGCGGCGGCTTCCCCGCCCCGAGCAGGCGGTCGTTGAGCAGCGCGACGATGCTCGCGAACGTCGGCGTGGACGTGCTCGTCCCATACGCGGACGCGAATTCGCCGTCGAGGTTGTACAGGTAGTCGACCCCGTGCGCGGACACGTCGGGGTACGCACGGCCGCTCGCGTTGTATCGCCCGCTGTAGGTGCCCGAGTCTCCGAGCGCGCTGCGGGCGAGGTATGTTTGCACGGCGCTGTCCTGGTAGGAGGGCCGGGGGAAGAAGTCGGAGAAGCCCCCGGAGCTGAAGGATGCTGCGACTGCGGGGCTGATGCCCTCCGTGGCTCCGACAGATGTTACGCTGGCATAGGGACATGAGCACGAACGGCGGCCCGCAGATATCAGTGGGGCTGGGACCTACAAGGGACATGTGGACGGAAATGTGGGCACAAAGGGCTTGTCATTGCACTCTGCAGGGTCGTCCAAGAAGCCTCCTGCGACTCCGCAGTCCCCTGAGGCGAAGATGACCGAGGTTCCGCGCGCGCCGAGCTGGGCATATGCGTTACATATCGATCTAAGTTCCGTAGCACGATGATGAGCGCAGACCGATAGAGAGATCCATGCTTACTCACTGCGCAAGCTCGTTCCCGACATCAGCCTCGGTGAAGAGGTAGCTGGTGGTCAGGACAAGCGGGGGCTCGTCTTGCGCGAGCAGGAAGTCGACCGTGTCTATCAGGTCCTGTAGAATGATGCCGCGGGAGTTGTTGGCCGTGGTCAACAGCGTCGCCGGGACACCTGTCGCTAATCCGACCGAGTACTGGATGTCAAAGTCCTTCCCGAGGAGTGAGTCAGCAGGAGCCGGACAGGGTACGGGGGCGTTGGGTAATACACACCGCTTCATCAGTGCCCTTGCTGTCGTCCACTTTCCTTCCGTCGATTGGTATCGTGTTGAACGACCCATGCTTGATATCAGGGCGCAGCCGGGATATGAATTCCTGCGAAGAGATGTCCGTCAGTGAGAACATATGGCCACGCTGCGGCGAGTCTGTTCGCAGCCTCACCGTGAGATCGTCCGTGCTTGCAACCTGTCCGCAAAGGCCAGTGACGTACAGGCTGTTGTTAGCCGCAGTCGCAGGGGTAGTCGGTATCTTGTACATTGCTTGCAGGCAGTCAGGGGTGATTGTATCCTCGCAGGAAGAGGAGACCCCAGAATTTCGTCTATTACGCCGTGACCGGCCTTTAGTCGAGTGAAACATCGCTCGCTTCGTAGGAGGTATGAAGCTGAGACAAAGCACCCGTTAGTTCCAGCCAAGTGTCTGCTGCTCATAGCCACGAAGACTTACTGTGTGGTCGGATATACATAGTTGACGTGGTCGTGCAGATGCCGAGGTATGGCGTACGATAGTGTGCGTAGCATCGTGGTGTTCGTATCTTCGTGTATGTACATCGTGAAGTTCGCCCCGAACAGAGCGTTCGCTTGCGCGATAGGTATCTGGAGGTGTATTGTGTCGCCGGACGCGGATGCTCCTGCCGGACTGACGCCATTGCTGTTCAGCCACTCCGTGACTGTCCTGACGCTATCCGGGGAAGGAGCAACGAGACGCTCTACCTGACAGGCCGCAAGAGTGCACGTGAGCGATTCGCTCGGTTGGAACTTCAACCAAGGCCGAACGGACGTACCTCCGCCTTGGACAGATGGCGGCCATAGTTGAGATTGTCTGGATTGCTGACCTCCAACAACGCGGCGTGCAGCCCGCTGATATTGCTCTGGGGTAGGGCGATGGTGAGACGGACGAGCTCGTCCGGGAGCACTGCGTACGCTCGTGGAACGAAACCCCGCGGCGCCGCAGGCAGCTGGGCCCGGACAACCAGCTCCGAGTCGCCCAACGAACCAGGCAGACTGCTCACCGCGGAAGCAAGCGTGACCAGAAAGAAGAGCAAAGCAACGAACATCAGGAGCGCACTGCAGGAGACATGGCACCGCGGGGGCGGGACAGAAGACCCTGCACGTTCTGACCAACCCTGTTTATACGCCCGCAATCGGACTCACAGAGAACGGAAGCCGGCGTGCCAAGCCGTGCTGCGAGCTGAATGCTGAGCGCGAGCGCACAAACTGCCGCCACCCTCGCGCCAGCCTGCTGGGCGTCGGCAAATGAGCGGCGCAATGTGCGAGATGATACGAGCTTCCGAGGCACTGCATCAGCGAACCGCCCGAACCACAGGTAACACGGTGTACCACCTCAGACCTGGTATCTCGCCAGAAGTCTCGACTTGCTCTCGACATCCGCGCCAGCTTGCGGGCTTCGGGCGAGTCGTCGAGCGGGCCTGTCCCTCCGGTGCGATCGGGAGCAATGCGTGCGGCCTGTAGTGCCCGACGCGCCGCAAGCGCGCGCCATATAGATGCATGATAACGCTGCGCTGGAAGTATGCGCTGCATCGGGCACTGCCAAAATCTGATAGGTAGAACGCGCTCCCTCTTGTCGACGCTGGACGAGAACCGAACGGCTGCAGTGGGTGCATGTGGGTCCCGAACTGATCCATGAGGTTTCGGGCACTATGGCGAGACCGTAGGAACTTTGGCAAAGGCGTCGAAGAGGACGCTCCCACCATGCGCTCAGTCGGACTCGATGTAGGTATGCAGCAACGTTAACGCTATCGTTAGCTTAGTGAATTCATGTCGAACGAGTCATGTCGAACGAGTCAGTGCGCCAGGCTTCGATGCAAGTTTCACAAACAGCTAGTATGGAAACTACATACCTTGACCGACAGCAGGAGCGAAGCTCTGCACTTCAATATCAGGACTAGAAGCCTCGCAATACAGCCGCAGGGGAAGACGCCCTCTCCAGGCAAGGGCGCTTGAGATCGAGTTTCGCATAGACCGGGCGAACCGCGAACCGTCTGATATCGAGCGTGTCCATGGGAAGTGGTCCGAACCGGGATGCGACAACCTCGGAGGACGCTTGCGTGAGGGCGTTGAGTGTGTGCAGTCGCGCTGAGGCATCCGCGGATGCGCAACGACGGCTTCGCATACAGCGATAGTCTATCACACGGCGTGAGTCTTCTAAGAGTACATGTCTTTTATTACCTGCCATCCAGTCATGACTTCTCTTGGCGGAACTTCCTCAGGTTCTCGATTTGCGAGCCTTGCAACCTCATGCCCATCCAGTCGGACATGGCAGTCGCTCCAAGAGTCTTCTCGTAGAACTCGATCGATGGCGTGTTCCACTGCGGCTCATGTAAGCTAGTTACATACCTAATAGGGTGCAACGATGCGGACGCACCTTGAGAACTTGCCAGTCGATGCGGGCGCAGTCCTACACAGTGACTCAGCACAAGGAGTCTTCCCAACCGGGGTAAGTAAGTGGTACAACAAACCTTCTCCTCAGCAACTTTACCGAGCTCGCTGAACAGCGCCTTGCCGACGCCCTTTCCGCGGCATTCGGGGTCGACGAAGAGGTCCTCCAGCTGGAAGTGCGAGGTGAGTCACCATCCGAGACTTGATGATGCATCACTCACGTATATTCCTGGCTTGCCTGTCCAGGTGGAGTAGTTGAAGAAGTACATGGCCATGCCTACGGCCTTGCCAGGTGCATCAGGAGTTCCTGAGATGGCAAGCAAAGTGTGCGCGTAGGGTGTCTCGAACAGGTTTTTGCGGTACTGCGCGGGCGTTCAGCGCATTCCCCTCTATGCTTTGAGTATACTCACGAGCTCAGGAGTGGCCTTTACAGACTCAGGCTCCTTCTCGTAAGTAGCCTAGGGATCCGGTAGTCGAGTCAATGGGAGTTACGGTACATCGCATGACTCTGAAGACTCACGAGGTCAACAACAAGTCGCAATATTTCATCCTGTAGCTAAGCGTAAGCATCTTGTTCCGCTTCGTATATATGCATGGTGTGGCATACCACATCCTCAATTGTCGCGGGGCGGATGAAGTAGGACATCCTGGCTTGCTGGACTTAACGAAACGGGACCAAGAGTGTAAGCGCCCGGCTCGCGTGGCTCTTGGAAGGCGTTGTATGCACCTGTTTTGGTGTGAACCTTAATCTTTTCTCGACGACGCCGAATAGCCAAAGCTCGCCGCTGAGCACGACGACCCCGATCCACGACCACTCATCACCATGGACCCCGCAAAATTGGCCAAGCTGCAGGCGCAGGCCGCGGCGAACAGGATCGGTGCGTTTTTTCCGCGTTCGAATCCGACCACTGCACGCCGAACGGCGGCAGATTGGCGTCGGCGTGTCGGCGTGCGGGACGATGAGCTGACCCGCGAACGCGTCGCCAGGCGGTAAGGGGACCATGCGCCGCAAGATCGTGCGGAAGACGAAGCCGTCGACCGCGCAGGACGACAAAAAGCTCCAGGGCGCACTCAAGAAGCTCAACGTCCAGCCGATCCCTGGTGTTGAGGAGGTCAACATGTTCCGCGAGGACGGCAACGTTCTCCACTTCAGCACGCCTAAAGGTACGTGTTGCAGTTCGCGTCGATATTCCTTCGCATCGTCTCTCTCTATGCTGCGCCTGCGTTCTGCGGACGGAGGTACACTAGCCGTGGTGGCGGATGCTGTCTACGCGACACGCGGTCACGTTCTGTGCACCTTGCGAGCATCGCAGTCACGCATCCTGTTCATGACGATGTTTTTCGATGTCAAAGGCGAGGGCGGGCTGCATATCATTCGTTGTAGCATGCTTATGCACTCCTTGGCGCTCACCTGCAGTCGATGAACTGAGCTAACCTTATCCTATCCCTCAGTGCACGCTGCTGTCACCGCCAACACCTTCGCGGTCTACGGCGCGGGCCATGTTAAGGAGCTCACCGAGCTCGTGCCCGGCATCCTCAACCAGCTCGGCCCCGACTCGCTCGCGTCCCTCCGCAAGCTCGCCGAGTCCTACCAGGCCATCCAGCAGAGCCAGCAACGGCCACCAGCGGCCGCCGACGACGATGACGACGACGACGTCCCCGACCTTGTCGACAACTTCGACGCCGTTGAGGACAAGCCCGCGGAGGCCACTGAGGAGAAGAAGGCGGAGCTCGAGGAGCTCAACTGAGGGGAGTTCGCCTGTGCGCTTGCTCAAAACCCCGTGCTCGAAGTCCTTGTTCGTGTCCTTCCCCCCTGCTCATGTCTACCTCCACCCTCACCCCGCATCTACCCCCATTTCCCTCCCCTCATGCTCCATGTCGTTCCAGCAGCGTCCATTCCGCTATCCGTACTCCCATCTGCTCGCTCTAGGTAGCCATTGTCATCTCTAGGTACTCGCTGTCTTTTGCACGACTGTCCGACGACCGCATTGTAAACTGATCGCAAATGCTGTATGTTTGCTACACTCCATTCTCGTGTGCTCGCGAGCCCCGTCCACCACGACTGCACTCAGCAGACATCTTACACAGGTCACTGGTGTTAGTATTACAATGCATCCAAGTTCGTCCTTCGTTCATCCTTTGTGAGTAGTCGCCGTCGGCCACAGGAGCTCTGGCTTAGGCATGGAACGTAACGTTCCACAAGCGAACACACCCATCCGCGCCCGCGCTAGCAAGCTCGCCATCCTTGAGCCAGAACACGGCATTGACACCCCCAGGGCCCGCGTTCTTGATCGCGATGTTCTTCATCGGCTTCGCCACGCTCCACACATACACATGCGTGTCGAGCGAGCCCGACGCGCAGTGCTGCCCGTCCGCCGTCCACGCGAGCGAGTTGACGCGCCCGCTGTGAAACGACCACCGCGTGGTCACCGTCTTGCGCTCGCGCACGTCGTACAGCACGATCTTCCCGCTCGAGTCGCCCGACGCAAGGAGCGCGCCGTCGGGCGAGAACGCGAGTGCGCTCACGGCGCCCTTCGCCCCCTCGAGCGTGGCGCTTTCGGCGAGGGACTTGCCGTCCCAGGTGTACAGGCGCACTTTCTGATCCTGCGGGCGGTGTTGTGAGTCTATTGGTATATGTATCTGACCGGCCAGACTTGAGTTGCATACCTCTCCACCGACGGCGACGACGTTTCCCGCTGCTGCGATCGCGCTCGGGCTGTATTTCAGCGCGAGTTCGAACACCTTCTGGTTCGAGCGCACGGCCTCGATCTTGTCGACTTCGGCGACGAAGACCGTCGAGTCTCCGCCCACCGCAACAGCCTTGGGCTGCGCCCCAGTTGAGAACGTCGCCGGGCTGTCAATGCATCAGTATCCGACCCTGCACGAAGAGGCGAGGGAGGGCGCTCACGTGAAGCTCTTGCCGTCGATCTCGCGCAGACGGTCGTCGAAGCCGACCGAGTGCACGGTGCCAGCAGGCGAGACCCCAAGGCCGGCGACCAAACTGGCGTGTGCGTCGCCGGTGACGTACTCGTACTCGTCCGCGAAGGAGAGGACGCGACCGTCTGCGGTGCCGACTATGAAGGTCGACGCTGACGATGGCGCCTTGAGCGCGGCGGTGATGGCCTTTTGGGGGCCCTACACACGTTGGGTAGGCCATGTCAGTATCTGGCGGCAGACGATGGGGAGAAGAAGGGAAGACGCACGTGGAGCACGCGCGCGGGTTTGTCGCCGACGCGCTTGTCGAAGATGTTCAGATCGCCAGACATGGAGAGCGAGACGATGCTGTCCCCCGCGGTCCAGGTGTTGCCGACCTGCTGGTGGTTCACGCCGGAACCAAGAGTCCAAGTGGTCTGTGCCTTCTTCGTCTCAACGTCCCCTATGGTACTGAATCAGCATGAACGTCGGCTGGAGCAGGCTAGTGCGGAGACTCACAAAGCTTCACGGTACAATCCGCTGCGGAGGTGACAAGAGACTTGCTGTCAGGGCTCCAGCTGCAAGCCATCTAAGGAATCGTTCAGTCTTTCAGACGCCATGGCCTGGTGACAGTCGCGACGTACGATACTCCCGGCGTGCGGGCTATCCGTGAACTCGCCCAAAGTTTCGCCTGTCTTGCCGTCGTAGACAAATATCTTGAAATCCGAGCCAACACTGGCGAAGTGGTCTCCTGACGGCGAGAAGCGTACGTCCTGGACGAACTTCGTGTGCGTCTTGATCGTCTGTTCATGAGCGAAAGGTCAGCCGCGACCGACATTCGCGTCAAATTGGTTGTAACAGACCTTGTCGTACTTGAACGGGACACCTATGGGCGTCCTTGGCTAGTGAGCGGCATATGGTGACTGCATATGCGCCACCTACCTTGATGGAATACGATAGTCGCGTCGTCTGCAGCCGTTGCGGCACGGAACGGGCGTTGGTGCCGAATGCTCACAGCGTTAATGGTCTACAAGTGGAGCGGCGTTGAATGGAGGGCGATCAGAGCTAAGGGGTGCACGCACCTTGGAGTGGCCGATGATATCCCCAGTGGACGACCCAGTGTCCATCATGAATGCATGCCCGAACTTGTCTCGTCCGTCGCCGACCGCGATGATCCGCTTGCTCTCCCCGTCCCACTCGAGATCCTTCCTTCACCCGACCAGCAGCAGCACGTCAACCGCGAGCTTGGAATGAGGAAACCAACGACTTACACACGACCCGTGATGACCTTATACTCCCCCTTTAGCGTTTGGTCCTCCCCGACGGTGTCCCATATCCTCACTTCACGGATCCCCATCAAATCGGCCACTAGCAGCAAAGTATACATACTCACCAGTGCCTGAGGCATCCGCGGACGCGCAGTAGTACCCAGAGGGTGCGATACGCGCGACCGTCGCGTTCTGGACATGACCGCTGTATGCAACCGATGCACCGGGCTCCTGCATGAGTCCTTTGAGTCCTGCTCGTGCTAACCGCAACAGCCCCCACTGACCTTCAAGTCACGAATCTGAACGGAGCTTCTTCAGCATTGCGACCCTCAAGACGCTAGAAAACCGACGCACGTACAATCACAGATCGACCATTGGTGTATACAACCTTGTCCTTGCTCGAGCTGATTTTCGTAGGCTCTCCTCTCGTCGTCGTTGGGTTGCAAGGATATAATATGCCTTTCTTGAAAGACATTGCGTGTAGAAAACAAGAGTTGAGGCCGACAGGTAGACGTGGTACGGAGGAAAGCAGCGTTGCTGTTGCCGTCCCGCAGCCCGCAGATATGCCCGATTTAGCAACGACGCGCGATCAGGTGACCCATAGACGCGTCGCGCGACGGGCGCGCGGTCGCGAGGAGGCAGCCAACAGTTCGCGACACTGGGGGTCTGAGGAACATGTAGCATGCAGAGAAAGCAACATAGTATCAATACAATCCAAGCTGAACAAGCACGGTGGTAGCACAAAGCAATCGACGTGACAACATTCAATCATCGACCGGTTTTTCCTCCTCGTTGTAGTTCTTGAACGGATCCTTGCGGAGGGCTTCAGCTTCCGCACTCATCATGACCGGCTTCACAGCTGGCTTAGGCCTGATGACGGTTCCCTGAGTAGTGGAGGACGAAGAGGTGGTTGGGAGCTATTGGAGCTGATCAGCAGCCTTTCTCGAAACCACCAAGAGGGAGTACAAACCTCATCATCCCGGAACGGGACGAATCTGGGCGTAGAGGGCACCGCTGGACTAGCAGCCTGCTCCTCTTCATCGCGGAAGATCGGGATCGACGTCTTGCTCGTCGTCCGGGCCTTCCCTTTCTTCACAGCAGGCTCGGGTGCATCCGCCTGTTCGTCGTCATCGCGGAATATTGCAACAGAGCTCTTGCTCGCGGACCTTCCTTTCGTCTTCGGCGCGGACTCAGGAGCAGTGGACGGACCGGCCTCTGCATCTTCATCGCAGAAGATCGACATCGAGCTCTTGCTCACACTCCTCGACTTCTCCTTCTTTGCTGGAGGAACAGGAGGCGGCGGCATCTCCTCCGATGCGACGTCCTGAGAGGGTCCCGGATCGCGGAAGACGGCAATCTTCGAGCTCGAGGACGCTGTACGCTTGGACCGCCCCGCGTTTCGCAGCGTCGTCCCGGCCGCCTTACTCACTTCCATGGTGTTCTCCTTGATACGCGTCTTGCGCGTTCCAAGCTCGGGCCACGGGGACGGGTTCGCGGCAGCCTCGGGGTCGTTCTCCACATCTCCCGATGGATCAACGAAGATGGGCATTCGGCCGTTGGGTCGCGAGGGCGCAGGCGCGGAAAAGACGTCTTCGCTTACGGGAGGAGACCGCGTGGATCCAGAACGCGAGCTGCGTGTGCGGGAAGACGAGGATGCGGGTGGCTCACCGAGCACTTGGCGGCGAGGTGCAGGAGCAGCAGCGGCAGCGGAGGATGGTATGACGTTCTCAGTCGTGGGGTCCGATGAGTTCGAGGAGGGGAGGGGTGGGGAGGCCATCATGCGCTTTTGGAACTCGCGATGGCGGGCCTCGAGGCGCTCGAGCGGCGTTGCCTTGCGCGCGATACCCAAGAGGTACGTCTCGTCCGCCTCGACGCGTCTTTCGCGACGTCAGTATTGTAGTTCAGGTTCAAGAGGATATGGCAACTCACCGGTTGGCCCGTTCGAGTGCAATCGCGTATTCCTCGTACAGCAGCGCGTGGTTTGTCCCGATCTCGTTCACGAGCAGGTACTTGTAGATGATCGTCGGCTTGTCGACGTAGCTCGCGTACATCACCCACAGCTTTAGATACCTGATGTCCTGCCTCCATTTCCCTTCTCTGTAGTCCCGCAGCACACGCGTTGCTTCCTCCAGAAGTTCGACGATGCCGGACTCCGCGCTGTGGCCTTGTGGGTAATTCTCAACGGTCCAGTATACGAATCGGGAGTAGACTTCGAGGGGGTCAGCGTCCTCAGCTTCGTCCTCCATCGCTATCTGCACGTTTGCGCGGTGTCTCTTGCGCGCATCGGCCAGCCGGCTCTCACGTTGTGCATGGGGTGTGGATAGGATGGCAGAGAGCGCTGTTACTCTTCGTCCGGACGCGAGTGGTTGGATGTTCTCCTTCGCAGCTTCGAGGACATCGCAATCGACAATAGGAGGAGAGTCTGGATCGTCGGTGAAAACGTCGGCCATAGTGAGCGTGGTGGTTGCGGGAGATGTGCACCCAGTTTGGTTCAAGTCGCGACTTTACAACGTGTGTCAAAGGTTGAAAGTGACATATTTATTATAAGTAAAGGCCATTGATTCTGAGTTTTGTTATCGCTTGCTTACCCATTACTTACTCGGCGTCAACTTGTACTGGTACATCCTCCAGACGGGCGGCCCATCGACATCCTCCATTGGACTTCATGTCCTTGTCCTTGCACCATGGGCAGACGTACAAACGTTTAAGACGTATCGCTTCAACTTCATCGGCTCTGCTACCTAGACCGTCACGACCATATGAGGAGATGTCCACACAGGTTGACCTCCACCTCGAGGCTCGGTCAGTCGTTCCACAATGCCTGCTAACACGTTTTCCTCGTCGGGCCGCACATCTTTATAACGTACAGCATTCAAAGCGCGATTGACAGTCACCTCGGAATGAGTCAATGACCGTCTCCTGGCGTAGCGCGGTATCGTGTGCGCTCGCCCACAAACGCCGCCATTGGTGGGTAAGTACTGCATTGAATGACATTCCTACGCACGTATACAGATACACCGCTCACATGCCTCCGAGTTGGATCGTAGGACTCGTGCTGGCGGTGACATACATGAAATGGCATCCACAACCTTGTACGCTGCATGGCAGTGCCCGAGAACAGTTGTCTTCCTCATGGCCATTCGCAGCAGTACGCCGCCGGGTTGCCGCCGGGAGTAGTAAGTGTAACAATGTCGAACTCTCGCCGATGTCTCTGATCACTGGGATAGGCCAGAGCCGCGTTCTCTCTTACTCGAAACAAGCCGCTGCATGAAGGGTGCGCTCAACATCGAGTCAGACCGAGCAGAGCCCCGGTCACTGATGTACCTGGGCAGGTGAACGTTGTGGTTAGGAAGTCCTCCTCGTGATCGACTTTGCTTCGGCCAAGCTGATCATCAGGACTCTGCGGCGGCAGTGTAGCGGCACTGGTGCGGCAGACTCTTCTGACATTTGGCGCAGGTACTGCCTCGAGCTCCCTCCGCGTGAGGCCGGACCACCTACCTAACGCTGGCCACTGCTCGCGGTAGCAGCATTTTTGTGGTGCGTCACAGTGCAAATGTCCACATCCCGGATGTCAATCACTGAACCGTGCGGTCATGCAGGCACGATTCTCCGGCCTCACGAAACTCGTATTGAGCGTCCTACGCATGCCGGGTGGAGACCCGCGGCACGCTATATATCTGAGCAAAACACCGCATGCGCGCGGTTCCTAGTATCATATCCCGCGCCGCAGAGTGGTGCCGAGCTGCGACCAAGGTCAAATGCATATATGTGTTCATCGAATGACGTTGTGGTGTCGAATACTACAGTACAAGAATTCTCGCCGAGGCTGAGAGCCCTGTCCTCCATCTCCACCCCATGCCGACGACTGCCCTGATCGTCCTAGTCATCCTGCAGGCCTCGAGATGTGTCCTCAGCTTTCCCCATGACGATCATCGTATTCATCACAGGCTTTCCTTCCTGCCAGCAGGATATGCGCCTCACGACACCGCGCCACATCCCGACCAGGATATCCGCCTCACCATCGCCATGCCGCAAGTCAACGAGAGCGGACTCTACAGCGCTCTGTTGGACGTCAGCGATCCCGCAAGCAAGAACTACCGACGCCACCTCTCAGCCTTGGAAGTGAGTCCGAGCTCTATCTCTATTCTGCACCATCGAGCCTCATCATCTTTCCAGGTAGGGCAGTACACAGCTCCTCGGTCCGAGAGCCTCCAGGCGGTGACTCAGTGGCTCAACGCGAATAACCTCGCCTTCACGCCCGCCACACACTCCGGTGACATGCTGCAGATCAGATTATCTTTACAACGGGCGAATGAAATACTGGAGGCAAACTTCACGGCATATACTCACGAACCCACGAACACTACGACAATCTGGACGTTATCTTACGCTTTACCCGTACATTTACACGAACACATCACCCTAATACACCCAACCACACAGTGAGTCGCGACGTTCCCCCCTAAGTTTCTCTAGACTGACCTCCATATTTAGGTTCATTCCGCCCACACACGCATATGGGTATTCGATGAACGAGTTAGTCACCAGAGAGACAGGCCCACCGGCAGCGTGTGCGCAGGCGATTACCCCTTCGTGTCTGCAGAAGATGTACAACATTCCTCCCGACCGTGCCACAGCGAAGGAGAACAGCCTATACATGAGCGGCTTTGGCCAGGAAGTCGCCAATCTCGATGACCTGAAGGTGTGAACGCTTTGTACGTCCAGACGATGTGCTCGTTGAACCTGTCCAAGGGATACTTGTCTCAGTTCAGGACCGATATCAAGGATCTGAACTTCAGGGTTTTATCTATCGATGGCGCACCAAATGACGGCACGGGTACGTTCGAGGCTGTAAGTTCGCCTGCGAGACTGTGAGTAGGTTTCAGACCGTTAACGACATTCTGCAGAACTCGGATACCCAGATTACCGTTGGCCTCGCCACCAATGTGCCCATCACATATCTGAAAGCGGGCAATGCTGCAGACGGAATCACCGCGGACGATCTGCTGAGCGAACTTCAGTTTCTGCTCAAGCAGCCGGAGGGTCAGCTTCCGGCGGTTCTCACCACGAGCTACGTCTTTCAGGAGTCGGAGGACCTCGCGAGCTACGCTAGGTATGCTCGGTTCCATCCAATCCTGCTTCTCGTGCTAAAATTCTCCGTAGAACAGTATGCAGCATGTACGCGCGTCTCGGAGCCATGGGGACATCGGTAATATTCGCGGCAGGCGACTCCGGCGTCGCAGGAGGTTTCTTGCATAGCCCTGCAGACTGTGACGACAAGCCGTTTGTCCCGACGTTCCCCTCCACGTGTCCATAGTGAGTACGCTCCTACCAATCATCAGAAACTTGCTTACGTCGTGGCAAGCGTCACATCCGTAGGTGCTACCCAAGGTCTGGAGCCAGAGATGGCGTGGACCTCGAGCTCCGGCGGGTTCTCGAACATCTTCCAGCGCCCTTCCTACCAAGACGCGCTGTCGAAGGATATCTTCGAGGACTAGGCTCTACGTACACGGGAAGATACAACGCCTCCGGTCGCGGGTTCCCAGACGTGTCCGCACATGGTGTCAACTACCTCGTCAATTTCGCCGGCAACTACAGGTCTGCCTTCGGGACAAGCGTGGCTGCCCCCACGTTCGCCAGTATCGTCGCCCTCCTTGACGACAGACTGCTGACGGCCGGGAAGTCGAAGCTTGGATTCCTCAACCTGTTGCTGTACTCCTCGGGGGGAACTGCGGCATTCACCGACATAACTTCCGGTAGCAATCCTGGATGCGGTACGGACGGCTTTCCTTCTGACGTTGGTTGGGATCCGGTAAGTTTGTTCCCCTCCTATATTGAATCTCAGTGCTTCATGTAATATCACTGCCAGATCACCGGACTGGGTACCCCGGACTATGATAAGCTTCTCGAACATCAGGGAAAACCTCCCGCACTAACAGCCTCTAATCAGCCCTAATTATGGTGATTATAGGCCATTAGTCCATTATGCTAAAACTCGAGGTCCCTTTATAATGAGTGACGTTATCAGGCAATTAGAAGGTGGTTAGACATACTCTGTAGGCTTGCATACTCACTGCTATATCTTGTCTTTGGCACGAGCGACGTGTGAATGGAGGTGCAGAAACAGCATTTTATTCACGTTCAACATACGTACACCAGAAGTACTACTACATACAAGTACATATAGTCGCCAAGGGCAGGTAGGATGCGCCTGGGTCAGAACACAAAAGATATGGAGAGTGACGGACAGGGCGGCTTCACGAAGTGACATAGTTCCTGGCCACTAAAGTGGACCAGGTTTGTATGAGAGAAAACTCGCGACAGTTTGGGGTGGGAAAGCACACGTGGCTGCGGCTTCCATGTTTCAGGTCGTTTGCAATGGCAGTTGTTTCGCACGCGAGCAGAGCTCGCGTGTTATCGTTGACACGAGTTGCAGGCACGCGCAGTGCTGCGATGGACGTTGAAGCACACAAATAAGTATGGTCGGGATGGAGAGTAGGAGGTGGCGCGGGCACGCGCCACTTTGCGAGGGAGATTATGGTCTTCTTCCGTGGGGAGTTGTGGATAGAGCGGGGCATATGGGCATTGTCGTTGCGAGTCACGGAGCATCGCCCGTGCCGCCGATAACACGCACCAGCGTATGTACACTGCTACGGTACGGGCGACCGGAGAAGGCGGGTCTGAGATTCGCGAGGGCAACCAGAATAAAACAAATGAAACTTGAAGATGTAAACCCGAAACATCGTCAAGAGTCGAACCGGAGCTTTCATATGCACGAGCGCAGGGTCGCAGTAACCGCTACAGTACAGTGCCTCGCTTCTGGGGAACTGCGTGACCTACATGTGGTCTTAACTTTACTCGCTCGTAACCGGCATGCCGCCGGGGCGTTTTTTAGAGGGATTCGGAGGGCAATTTCGGGGCATCCGTCGCGATGCGTTCGGTGAGGGTGCATGTGGGGATGGGGTCGCTACGTCAGACGAGCAAGCCGGGCTTGACGCCACTGGGAAGTGGTTTCGATGTCGCGTTCCTCCAGACGGTTGAATTCGTCGCGGAGCTCCGCCGATATACGCTGTTCGATCTTGCGAGGTTTGAACGGACGAAGTATGGCCAAGCCGTCCAGCGTCCGGACGCGCGAGAGCATGACGTATGCACCTTGCATTGAGAAACAGCTGTCGAGATCGACGATTGCGCAGTCCAACGACCGCCCTTGTGCTTTGTAGTCCGTGTACGAGTACGCAGGCAGCAGAGGGGCTGCAGACGCGTTACGCTGTCCTGGTCAGCAGGGACCGTTTTGGTGGCGCGACGTCTAGTCCAAGTGAAGTAGGTAGGGGTCGGAAAGATCGGGATGATGTCTTCTGCTCCTTGGCCCAACAATCGCCCTGCTCCAGGGATCTCGACGTATACCACTGACACGGTACGGTAACCTAAATGCTCGTCGTACCTGATGTCTCTGACTGTGCCAACTGCGCCGTTGACGACATGGTACGCAAACGCGATGTTCTCTTGAACCATGACGCGCATCCCTGGAAACAGAGGTAGGCGGCCAACGCTATCGTTAGTGATGGTCGACCCCAGGTCCCACACCGTGTCACGAACGGCGCCTCGGACTAGTTCGCCCTGGATCTTGTCGATGGCGTAGTATACGTCGACATGAGCCCGTATGCTGTCGGCGTGAAGCTGGAGGAGTCGGTAATTCAAGGCATCTCGTACCGCCTTGCGTCCACGATGACTGGTGCTTCGGCGAAACGGGCGCAGGTCGGCAAGTCGAAGTTCTGGATGAGCCGTTTCTGCAAGGCGCGGAAATCGTGCGCGGTGCCGTTGTAGCGTGCTTCGCCGCTCTGGCCTTCTCGGATACGGCTGAGTAAGGTTGAGTAAGGCGCGTCGCTGCTTTGCCGTTGATTCTTCCGCAAGACAACCACCGTGGTTACGGACCTCCACAGATAAACCCCCTTGAACGCGGCAAGGGTGCTGTTGTGTTGCGAATCCTGGACAGTTGGTTCGCAGATGAACCTGTGAGAGTACAGGGCGGGACTGTGTACGGGCTTCAGTTGGCCGAAGTCGCCGAGGAAAATGACGCTGACGCCTCCGAACGGCCGATCTTCTGCTAACGCCGACTGCCCTTTTGCATGTTGCATGCGAGTGGAAATGTCTGAAAGGAAAGGGGCGCTGATCATAGAGACCTCGTCGATTATGAGATAGAGTACATTCTCCCATATGACTGCTAATGTTTGAAGGTCGGGGTTATCCTTGTTGGGCAGCAGGAGAAGCGAGTGAACGGTGTAGCCGCCGATCAGGACTGCAGCGGCTCCAGTCGGCGCGGACACGAGAACTTCGTTCCTCCGTCCCAGAAGGGAGAACAATCGGAGGATGCTTCAATCACGTATGACTTCCCCGTCCCCCCTACGCCTCTGATATACATGGACAACGGTGGT
>JABYQS010000210.1:0-56667 GCA_022592435.1 Cerioporus squamosus | reverse complement strand
TTGAGTACCGCTCTGAAAGAGATTCGTCGCTTCACCGAACAACATTTGTCGCCCACAACCATCGGTGAACTCCGCCTTCGGAATCAAGCTGCCCGTCGTCAGGTCTCAGGCAAGATGTCAACTTACTTCGCAATACGGCATCGGAACGTTCAGATGCAGAAGCAGAACGCCGATCTGCTGAAGGAACTTGCTGAAGGACATCGCTCTCTGAAGGAGGCCAAACGACAATTATCGCGTCAAAGCGCTGCGCTAAGCAAGAATAAACGCATGCACAAGAAAGAAGTCGACGACCTGAACGCTGCCATAGCCCGCGCTAGCCAGAGCGTGGAAAGGCGCCTGCGACACGTATGTCTGAAATTATATTTCGTCACTCTACCAGTAACCATGCTCATCAGCATCATAGGAGCGACGAGCGAACTCGGGTTCTCAAGATTCCCCCACCGCTGAATCTCCGATCAATCGTTGTTACGTCCTGTTACCGTCTCCGAGCTCCCGGAGGCGCAAAACAGGACCGTGATCACATGTCATACCCCTTGGCTGCACCGTCTCCCACACAGTGAGTACAGGTACGACAAGGATCAACCATAGTATTGACGCCCCCGCCGAAGGCCGGACGCCCTATAGATTGTTGCACGTTGCCTCGTATAACGGGTAGATCATGGCAGCAGCCCTCTGCGGCGACGGGCCCAGCTGGAGAACGTCAGCAGTCTGCAATCTTTGTTGTCGTGTCACGAGGGTTCGCTTACGTAGGTGTTGGGTGTTGGCCCTGGAAATCACTGTCGTTGGAATCGTCAGGACGGCCTCTGACACGGTACAAGGCTACTACAAGCAGTACTGCTTGCAGGCGGCGCGAGCGTACACTGAGACTCGCTCGGACTGCACTTCCGACTTCGGTACGCGTCCCTGAGGCCTTGTCAGATCACTAAGCCGCAGAAGGCGGGTCATGAGCAGCAAGCAATAGCGCCATATGTATTGACCTTGTTCTGCTCGTGGCACAGCACGTAGCAAAGTTTCATTGATCGCTAGATGCATCATTAGACGTGGTCCTACTTTGCCTCTACAACACTGCGAGGCTCAGAGGCATCCTCAGGGCGTCGGGGAACGGCTTTCCAGCGCCTGATCACCGTTACACGATGTTTGAGGTCCATGCACATACTCAAACGACTCGGAAGACATCCCAGCATGACAAATCGTAGACACCGGTTTCTAGCGCCCGAAAGTAGCTCGGATCCGCAGCTTCGAAAGTAGTCGGAACTGATTTCTTTTCTGCAGCCGTCGACCGCTCATCTCTCTCCTCCCATCATCTCCCTCAAGCGTCGTACCTACTACTACTCTCTTGCTCGCCCCCGCTCGCCACTTCATCGTTAAGCTTTCTTCTCGATCCTCGCCGGTCCGGTCTCCTGGCCCATATCCCTGCCTGCCCATCTCCTACCTGGCTTGTTCAGTCTCCTTACCATCTTCCTCGCCTATCAATCCCCGGCCAGCCATCTGTGCGGTAGTCGCAATCCGGTACTATTTCTCGATCAAAGCTCCGCTAGGTTCCCGCTGAGTCGTGCATTCTGGAGCTCACTAAGGTATGTTCCCGCTATCGCCCACCTGCCCTCACTGATACACCCTCATCCGCCCGGGGCCCGTCAGCATTCACTCTCGCTCGCTCTGGCGTCATCCGTCACATCCGGTTGCGCTACGCCCTCGTACTCTCGCTTGTCCACCCTCGCTCGGCCACTCTGACTGGTTCGTTATTGTCTGCTGCGCGCTCCGAGCGTGTTACTAACGCGCAATTACCCCCGGCTCTCCCCCATATCGTCACTCTTGGTCCGTGCAGTCCTACAAGTACTCAAAACCAGGGTTAGCCCATCACTCATCGCAGTTGCTGTCAGATGTGGACGTCGGATCTAAGCTGTTTGCCACCCTCCGCAGCGACCGTTGGTGACGTCAATGCGTCTCGCCCGGGCATGCTCGATTTCGCTGGCAAGGCGAAATGGTATGTTGCGTCCGGTCACGCCATTCCTCGATGAGCGCTGATTGCGTCGGTGAATGCTGACTGCCATCTCGTATATGACGCGTAGGGACGTCTGGAAGAGCGTCGAGGGCACCTCCACGGAGAAGGCATACTAGAAGTACGTCGAGAAGCTCCTTGAGATAAGCACCCTTGCCTGCTGATGCCGATGCTGCATTGTCCCTTTCCCATGCTGCTGCGTGATCAACCCACTCTGTTTACTACGCTCCCTCCTACGAAAATAGATCCTCAACCAGGCAGACATGGAAGAAGTCAGGAAGTACATCGCCGAGATCGAGGCGGCCTGAACGGCGTGCATGCGTCGCGTCGCGTCGGCTTGCAAATCGTCCTGCAGAACTCGTACCATATCCCACGATGTACGTCTACGACCTCCCATGCATAGTGATGTGACAAGCCCGGCCTCGAGCCGTCAGGCTCCCCAAGCCGGCCGTCTTCAGGCCGGGCTGGGCCGAGCTTTCGAGACGGCCTGGAGAGCCTGACGGCTCGGCTCACGACCACTGTGAGCTTGAGCCGAGCTCTTGAGCTCGGGCTCCATGCCTGCTGGTGTATGACCAGTGTATGGTCATCCAGCGGACTAAATTTCGACTAGAAATCAAGGTTAGTACTGTTCCAGCAACTTACCCACTACTCCCTCTCACTTTTCCGGTCTACAGGAGCCTTTGGAGCCCTCAGACCCATTGCTCAAGCGCGAGACCCGAGACAGCGCCCACCGCCTGCGGGCTCCGGCTCAGGCCGAGCCAAGCTCGAGCTGAGCCCGAGCCGTCTTGGAGAGCCCGGCCTGCACTTCAAGCAGGCCGTAGCTCCCCAAGCCGAGCCGTAGCCGCGGCTTTTGAGCCGAGCCGAGCTCGTCACATCACTACCCATGCACCACTGAATCCTGGTCTTGTCAACAGCCTAGTCGATCGTCTGGTGTTGGCCGGCCAAGCTCATCCATGGTCCTTTAGCTTGGGCTTCTGCCGCCAGCCTTGCCCGTTACCTCGCCCTCGTCAGCCGTCTACGTCGCTGTCGAGCCTCTGTATCGTTGACATGATCGTATAAAATGTTATGTCAGTGTGCTTGCATATGAAATTCCTTGCTCGTCAGATCCCTTGCCATCAGAGCAAAGTTGGAGCAAAGCTCTCACTCACGCAAGGGGGTATAATGTCACCGGCAATGAGATATCGGTCATCTCAGATTAGCATACGGTCATACATAGTTGAAGCCACAGTCCAGCCGGTGTTAACAAAACAGTCACAACCTGATGAGTCAATGGTCTAGCGTCTGTAGCATTCCGGTCCGATTACGAAGCAATTCCCGTCCGGTGACTCGAGATGAGGATTCGATCACTCACTTTTGTATAAACCATACTTCTTCCCCTCTCATCAGCAAACGGGGAGTCTAGCTGTATGGCGATGTCACTGAGAGGACGAGCGAAGCGATGGCCATGCAGCCGGCCATATGACAGACGGGCGTCTGCATTGCCTTGTATGGGGCTGTATTTCAGACGGCCGCGGCCGCCTGTATGATTGTGTATGATATCACTGGGAATGATATTCTTTCTCGTGCAAGGATGAGCAAATGGAGGACAATATATCTGCATGACTACACATGTAAGTGTGCTAGAATGAAGTCTGCTCAGCACCCAATGTTGTGCTATGCTCGGTGCTTGCTGACGGCGGACGCTGGTGGGACTCCGAATACTAGCTACTCGATGAAGCCTCCAATGGATTTCTATAGCTGTGGGTATCCAAAGCTATTGTAATCGTCCATGTCCTCGATCTCAGAGTCCTTGTCTCCCATGGCATCATCCTCGTCCTCCGCATCAAGTGGGTCAAAGTCGTAGAGGTCACTTCACTCAAGCGCGTCATCTTCGTCTGCATTAATGACTTGCAAGTCCCGGCTCGGCCTGAAGCCCGGGGCCTGGGCCCGGCTTCAGACGGCCGGGCCCCCAGGACGTCTCAGGCCGAGCTTTGGGGCCCGTCCCGGCCTGGCCACGGCTTTGGTTGACTGAGGAATCCACCTGGAGTATGCGGACTAGAGGGGTTGGGAATGGTTTGTTTAAGGTTGTACTCATTGATTGGAGTTGTTTGCGACTCAATGGCCATGCAGAGGGACTCCTAGAATGACATGAGGGGTCAATTGTGTGAGTGTGAGTGAGCAAACAGGTGTCTCCAGTGTCTTCCAGGTCCTCAGCGAAGTCATCCTGAGCTGCATGGGGACATCCGCGACCAGGCAGATCATACTCGGAGTCGGAGATGTCTGGATCTCCTGGCAATGATGCAGAATGGCTAGGGTCTGTGTCACCATCAACACCACAAGCAGCGAGTAAGAGGTCTTCGGAGTCATTTGATGTGCTCTTGTCAGTGTCGGTGTCGTCTTCAGAGGTGGTGGCCCCAGCCTCCCCGCCCTGGTTCTGTCTGACCCTGAGAGGACTTCGCGCGCATGTGCCACTCTATCCTGGCCCCTTGCACTTGTGATGTCTCAATGCTGACTCCAACACCATGATGGCCCACGCCGCCACCCAAGAACCGCATGTACATGTCACGGTCTACAAAGCTGTATTGAGCAAAGTCAGCGGAGTGCACCCACGCAGCAGCGTGCCATTGTACGATCAACAGTACTCACAAACTGGTGTAATACGCCTCATAATCGTAGTCGAGACCATCTGCTCGGCCAACAGAGTTCGGTGGGAGCAGCTGGTCTGTGATGCCGTATTTCCACCCAGGGATTATGTATGCACAGCACAGGATGCAAGCCGGATCGACAAAGCCAAATGGTGGATCGGAATTGAATGTGATCCGAGGGAGACGGTGGTGACAGAAGCCGCTGTGAGTATCAGTAGGGTCGTGAGAGAACCAGCGCACCCAAAGGAACTCAGTGTGTTCCCACTGAGGCTTGCTTATTGACCCGGGACATGTATAGCAAATGTCGGCATGGAAGACTCGTACAACACGTGCATACGCAAAGGGGAAGTCATCGTCATCGTCCTGGGAAGTCAGAAGGAGGATATCAGGGTGGGTGCAGGGATTGCTGGTGTCTTGGTCCCGTTGCATGTCGTATGTCGTATAGCACAGCTTGACGATCTTGTGTTCCCATAGGACGTCATTGCAAATACGCAGACTGTTGCGGTACTCCTCAAGGACACTCTCTTCATCTTGCATCCTGAGTTTCCATGCAATCAGATGGTTCTTCAGGCGAGGAATAAAATCCTATAGTGAAGAAGCTCAGTAAGTTCCTGGACACAAAAGTCCTGGCTGCATACCTCGCAGGCTGGGTCACCGTCATTTGCATCAAGCCAGTTGTAGAGATTTACCCTGTGACGCTCTGACTGGCCCATGACGTATCGCGCATACATCGAAGGCTGCACATCCTCGTTGTCTTCGTCTGAAACACCCCCCTTGGTGTGCTTGACAGGCCTGTCCAACGCCGCAGCTCCACTGCCCTCAGAATCCTTGTCTGGCGGTGGAGCAGCGCATCTTTGTCTGCAGCCTTGGCCCTTTCCAACCCGTCCTTGCGCTCGAGTTCCTCCGTGATGCCATGGAGCAGTCCTCGGTGCTGCTGGTGCGTTGCAATTTGTTTCTCCGGTTCGATCTTGTTCGTGCGGTCATAGAAAATCTTGACTACGATGTGCTCGCATTCACCCTGTGTGGAGAACATAAGTATTCTCTCAGACATCCGAAAGCAAGGTTGATTAGCTTACGAGCTGTGTAGTAGTATTGACGGTAGTACCATGGAGCTTGATGTAGTCCGGGTAGTCGGCCAGGCAATGGTACTTGTACGTATTGGAAATGTTGAACTCAACAATCTTCGGCTGTTATGGCTGAGGAGCGGTCGGAATAGTTCCCGCCTCTTGAACAGTACCTTTCTTGTTCCGGCGGGCAGCTTCTCGACGAGTGCGCGTTTCCGATTCACGGGTGAGCTCGACAGTCATGTACACCTTGCATGTTGTTTCTGCAAACCTCCGGATGGCAGCATACATGTGATCTGTGGTGGCACGGAAGATGGAGAGGGTAACGGAGGTGTGCAGACGGAGCTTGGCAAGTGCATACCAGTTTGCAAGCTCGAACAGGAGGTCTGTGACGATCTCACAGTGCTCCTCGTCTAGCAGCCCCTCGAAGGCTGGCATCATAGTCTGTATTTATTGACAATACTGTCAGTGTGCTTCGCATTACGCAGTGTGAGGTCTTACCTGCACGAAATCCTTGTAGTCCTGAGCGGCAAGCTGATTCTGACGCAAGACATTGTGCCAGAACTTGCATATCTTGCCGCACCCAAATATTGGCATCATGCGCATTCTGTACACATGTTAGTGTGGACAATGGATGTGGTAAGCGCAAACAGACCCACCATTTGTTGAACTCCTGCACAGCTCCATTACCTTGGGTGACCAGGAGGCGTAGAAGGTGATTGAACACCCCCTTCCACATGCCGAGCTCGAACTCGTGCATGATGTCAGGAGTAAACAATGTGTAGAAGTTCTTCCCTGGGGAAACCTCTGACAGGAACTTCGAGAATGCGCTCTGTGTAAGTTTCGTCAGTGTGACCTCAAGTCGGTGCATGGACAATGGTTTGGCTCACCTGAACTGGAAAGAGTGAGTGATCCTTGAGCGGTTTGAGCACGGCTTTGCTCCCCATGTTCTTGCCCTGGAAGATCCACTGCCGAACCCTTTGGATGGTGAGTTGCAACGGCCGGTCATCCTTGCGCTTGTGCGCCCGGCGCTGGTAGTCGATCTTCGTGCCGGCCACAGCGACTTGCTTCAACTTAATGAGGCAGCAGGGGCAAGGGCACTCGGCGAGGTGTCTCATCGCTGCCAAGAGGGCCCTGTAACAATGTCAGCTACGATCCAAGGAGTAAATGGTGAATGCACTTCTCGGGATAGTCTGCTGCATACGTGAAGAATCACGGGAATAATCGGTGCAGAATCCCATCAGTGCACTCGACAAGGATGCCGTGCCGGTAGGCCTCCTTGAACTCTTCGTCATTGAGCAGATGCTCCCAGACCTTCTGCATAAGCTCGCACCAGAGCCAGCAGAGAGTCTCGGCATTGGCCGCACCTCCGTAGTGCTGCTTGTAGAAGTCCTGGATGTAATCGGGAAGCTATGGACGCATGAGTGTAGTTCAGGTTAGCATACGCAGCACGTACCTTCGGAATATACGCGATGTGCTGAGCCGCAAAAGCGGACGGCTTCCCACGGAGGTACTCCGAGATGTTCCCTATGTACAGGTATATCGGCCAGAGGGATGCCGACCCAAAGTTTGCTAGACAAGTGCTGTCGGAGTAGAGGAGAAGGGGGACCACACAGTACTCGATGTTGTCGGCGTCCTGGGGATCCCGCGGCATGCTTCGGATCTCCTCCTGCGCCTCCAGCATCTCCTTGCTGTTGAACGTGTCAGTGACAATCTGGATATGCTCAGGGGAAGGCGGCGGTGTGTGAGTTGGTGGAGCATCAGAGGAGGTCGAGGCACCAGGAGGTGTCCAGTACCTCTCGTGTGGGAACCAGTGTCGCTTTGCAGCAAATCGTGGATCCTGAGCCTCTGAGATGATCACCTTAAGGAGGTGGCGGAACTGCAGCCCTTTGACAGGGAACTGCGGCGCGTCCACTTCTGAAGCGAAGCTCTTGCCCGGGAATGGAGCAGGCAGGTGCAGCGTGGTCTCCTGCCACCCAGACGCCTCCGAGAAGATGCCCAAGTCCTTCTTGTACGTGTCCAGGTGGTGCATCTCATGGTGTGCAGTGAAGCTCTTAAGATTGTCTGTTGAGAATCCCGGGGTGCTAAGGGCAGAGACGAGCTTGTCGAGGTTCTGGAGGGACTTTGTGGTCGCGCTGTTGTACCACCAGTTGCATAGCAGATATGAGGACTTGTTGAAAGGCACGTATGGATTCCCAGGCACTGGGCCGTCCACCGACTGTTTCAGCCACTGCACTGACTTAAATTGCGAGGGATCTTGACGTTCTTCCTGAGCCAGTTCGGCAGCGGCACATAGCTCCAAGGCACTCATTGATTCCTCTGGATCGCATTGAGGGAGGGTCTTCCCGATGTAGCGACGGAAGACGCCAAACTGGTCAGCTGGAAGCTGCCATAGAACGTTGTCGGCTGGCGGGGAAGGAGTACGCTCAGGAGGAGTGATGACCACAGGACACGGAGGTGAGGGAGTGGGAGGTGGGAAAGCTTGTGCTATCTGGGAGGGGAGACCGGTCTTCGCAGACGGTTGAACATCTTGCCATCGGGAAATAGGAGGCTTGATCTTCCTGCCTGACCGGCTCCGAAGTGCTGGAGGACTCGGAGGAGGAGGCGGAGGGTCTTGGGCCATCTGATCATGAGTATGCGTGAATGAGGATTAGTGCCCAGTGAACTAGACAGAAAGTATGTACCTCAATGTCACTTGCAGGCCCATCATCATCTTCATCAGTTCTGGACCTCTTGGCCGCCTGGGTGAGCTCCTTGAGTCCGGCCTTCCGCTTGCTGTGTGGGTTGGCATGCGCGACCTTGCGCAGCTTGCAGGTGGGTTGATGGCTTCCGGCAGCTTTTGCAGTGGCAAAGCCCTTCTTGCAAAACGGGCACACGTACGGTAAGTTGCTGGAGGGCCCGGCGGACATGTCGACTGTGCAATCGATGAGCCGGATGATGGTGGGAGGAGAGAGAGAGTAAAGCCTCTGAGGCGCGCTTGGAGCGAAGCTAGCTGACGCGTCCACGTGACCGCGGACATGTCATGACGCGTACGCGATTTTGGCAAGTCGATCACTTCGTGTGCGTCTATCCTGCCCTTTAACTCGCGCAAATCCCAGACTTGCTTTCCCTTGCTCCTCTTCCCTCAACCACCACCTGCGCACCTCCTCATGATTGACAAGCTCACCCTGAAGCCCTTCGCGGGTGCGGTCGCCCTCAAGAAGACTCTCACTCCTGTCACCCCACCCACGGCCTCTGTGCCGCCGCGCAAGAACCCGCCGCCCAAGCCAGCCAGTGCAGCTGGCAAAAGCCAGTCGCAACTCTCTAGCACCACGCGTAAGCACGCTGCTCTGTCAGACAAATCGGAGGGGGGAAATGGGGAGCAGGAGGATGGGCAGGAAGAGGTCAGGAAGCTGAGGAAGAAGCGCAAGCTCTTCGATGAGTCCGATGAGGAGGACAACAATGACAAGGAGGTCGGTGAGCAACTGGTACAGAAGAAGCTGCACAAGAAGAGCGAGAAGAAGGTACGCACGGCACCACCACTGCCAGACCCAGCGGTCAACATCCCGTACCTCATCCGCAAGCTCGAGCACCTGAACATCAATGACAAGTGCGTCAGCCGTACAGTATGACCGCATATATGCACTAATGTAGCGCATACATGCGCCGTACTGACCTCCTACAGACACGAAAAGTGCAAGACACATGGGGTATACGACTTCTATGTCAAGTGCCTGAACATTTACCGGGAGTGCGGCCCCTTCGTCGACATCGAGGCCTGCTACCTGCGTGCCATGGAGCTGATTGAGACCGGATGGAAGTCTGATCTCAATAATTGGTGAGCCTCTAGTGATGATGAATTGGCCTATCTACTACTGACATCCTGCATAGCTTCGCCAGCGACGAGTATGCCATGTACGTGTACGCGACGTTGGATGCCGAGCTCCCTGAGCTCTTCGCGTGCCAAGATCATTTCGTGGAGAACCCAGACGACGCTATCACAGTTCTGACCTATGTGAGTTGGCACCGTCTTCAGTGTCATCATAACCGTTCACCACTCTGTCCATGCAGATCAACGCTGCTGGCCGAACGATCTTGGATGCTTATGCAACGCTAGCCTGGGTTATGCTGGGATCGAGAACCGCAAGGAACTGGCACTGCTTGCCAACTGCGGCGCCCGAGGGTTCAACAACCACACCCTCGGACACCTACTCTGCCCCATCAAGAAACTCCCCGAGTTCGACGCCAATCCCGCGACATGAGTTTGTTCCATATTTGCTGTGCCTCGCCTGGGATGACTTCTAACTTCGCACCTTCAGCTTCTGCCGCAAAGTCGTCGAGCGCAAAGAGGGCTACAAGTTCGGCGCCAAGCGCCTCCCTCTCTTCCTGTACAACAAAATTCAACACGTCCCCGGGAAGATGTGTTCTGGGCTGTTCAAGGGCCCAATTCTTGCTGCTGTACGTCCCCAAACCCGCGCTGCGCCCTCCAAGCTGATTGCTGACCGTGCGCAGGCTTACAAGCACATCTACAACAGGCCTGTGGCCGTCAATGAAGCGCTCGCGGATGCGAACAACACCCAAGGCCAACCGTCAATATTGGAACACTACAAGATCCGCGAGGTTTCAGTAGAGCACATTATATATGTCGCGTGTCTTGTAAGTTGCGCTCGGGTTCACCGTTCCTGTACTAACATTCTGCCTCAGGTGCGGGTGCTCTTGGCTGCAATGCCTAGGTGGAAGGCGCAGGACGGTGCATGGAAGGGTGCGAACTTCGTCAACACTCTTCTGCACATCTTCTGCCGGCCTGTGAACCACCTATGGCGGGAGGACCTCCTGGGTTGGTGGAACAAGTACGTTCCGTTCATCTCATGCTGTCATGACTAACATCTCCGTGTTCCCAGGGAGATCTATGGTGCCGGCCGTGACAGTGACGACGACAACGGCTCTGATTGCGAAGCGGATCTCCTCATGGCAGAGGAGGCTAGCAAAGAGGAGGAGTCCGGCAGTTCTGACGACAAGGTGGGCGGCGGGAACAGTGAGAAGAAGAGCAACAACAACAACATCAAGACGAACGACAAAAAGAGCGACGATGACCACGACGACGAACTTGAGTACGTTGACAACAAGCAGAATGCAAACTCCGAGCCTGAGTCCGAGGTAAGTCCATCGGCACCCGTTGTTATGATCACCAGCTGTTCTCACTGCTGCATCTAGGACTAAGTAGCTCTTCCCACCGCTGTCACCATCATGCTGTACATCCTCCCAGACCTCATGCCTGTTTCACTAACGACCTATCTTGTCTACTCATGGCTGGTCTCTAGCCTTCGCTCTTAGCAAGATATCTCAAGATGTCGTCGACTCCGCCATCCCGGTGCTCCCGCGTTGCTTCGCCAAGATCCCCTCCGACTTTGTCGTGCCCATATCCCGCTTGGCTGTCCTCACGCCGCAACTCTCTCACCAGTGACTGCACTCACAGCATGCTGGTATCTCAATTTCACCGCGCTCTTCTGGCGCTCTCTATGTGCTCTCCTCACGCTCTCTTTGCACTCATGCTACGCCCTGGTCTCTCTCGCCTCAAGTGCTCCTGCTCTGGCACCACTCAGAGGCTCTTTGCTGTGCCCTGCTTGCCGGTTACATCGCTGACAGTCAATCCCCGGCCTCATGTTTATTTGTAACATTTTGCAATGCCATGCCGTCTTCTTGAACCATCCATAGCCGCGTCCGTGGGGTGTGCAGCGAGCCACATGAATTGCATTCCAGAGCATCGATCAGCCGTGAAGGCTTCCGAGCTTGGACGGCTATCGTCATGCTCCTACCGGGTCCCACATCTGTTGCATACTCTTGGCCAACTTGGCCTGTCTATTGCCTTACACAGGTAAATACATGCATTATAGGTCAATTCAAGATAATGCATTTCCCGGGAGCTCTGAGACATGCTAATGCGCGTTTGCTGATGCTGTTTGCCACAAATCCTGCATCGATGGATAGCTACTGCTTTGCTGATGATGGGGAAATTGCTCCCAAGTCATTTCAGTTCGACGTGTGCAAGTTGTGAGGCATGGAGTAGTAGCTCTCGAAAGCGGGGCAGTTGCCATAAACAGCAATAGCAGGAAGTAAACACCGCCGAGGCTACCCAATTGGGCAGGCAGACAGAAGCACCGGCAGGCATGCGCAATTGCAAGCACCATAAAATAAGGAGAAACCAGGGGAGATTAGAGAAGGTCAGACGAATACACATGCCAAGAATCAGCCCAATTGGACGACAGGAAGGGGGGTCTGCAAAAGTTGATGACAACCCATTTTGCCTCACTCACTGTCTATGTTAGGTTCGGAGCAAGCCCTTGCTCTGGCGCTTGCTTTGCAGCGTGCCAGAAGGGGTGTGTGACAAGATCGGCTGACAGGTGGGTGCAGAGGTGGAGCCGACGGCGGTGACAACGCGCTCATCAATGGAGTTGTGCAGCAGTGGTCCAGGGCCTGATGTTCTCCTTGCCTGAGCTGCTTCTTGGCCTACATGAGCTTTGGGAGAGCCGAACCCAAGAATAAAAAGAACTTGTTCGTCTTGACGTGGCTTGAGGAAGGGGTCCGGTTACCCGAAGTGTTCTTGCTTGCGACGAGGCTGGTAATCATCTTGCATCAGTGTTGGTGATGGCAGCCTTCCAGTCCACGTATTCTTCGATCCCCCATCATATGGGGGATCGCAGGGTCACCAACCATCTTACGGAGGTCCTCGCACATGTTGGCAATGGGGATCCGACGACACCCTCTCTAGATCTTGTCTGGCTCATCGACATCACAGTCCCGGATCCGAGCAACATAAAGCAACCATTCTTCCAGCCTTTTGCAACCCTTTTCTGTAGTCAGATGAGCAAAATTAAGCACCTTCAGAAAGATGTGACACAGATTTGGGGTGTAAACTTTATGCTGCAAAGTTTGTGCAGCCTTTCACCTTGCTGAAAATTCTGGTGATCTCCAATGATGTATTGCTGGGATTATAGTATTATTATACACTACTATAAGATCATAGACCCTCTTGCAGTAACTATATGTTCAGCATTTGCCTTGCCTACCTATGTGCACAAACTGGATGAGATTGACTTGCTAGAAACTCTTTCAGAATGTCTCCAATCATTAATAAAACTCTGTTAATTGTTACCATAACCTTATAGGGCAATGAAAACTATATAGCCTTTCTCGCTGATGCATTTGGGAGCACATGCATGTGCACATTTGTGTGATAGTCAATGTAGGGACTTATTGTATGTATGATCATACTAGCACATCATCAACCATTTCAACATATCAGACTGTTTTCATTTGCATGTCTTAAACAGTCAGTATCAATGTAGTATGGATGGAATTGTAAGATATTTTCATTAGATAAAGCAAAATTTCCACGCATAGCAAAGGCCAGGCTTAATGGAGTTTATATACATATATCATTTATAGAGGCTGAGATGTTAAAGTGATACATTCATGGAGAGCATGAATACCTTGGAGGCTAATTGAATTGCAACTCCCGCCAGCAAAGTATAGGGTAACACATATGGCAAAAGTATATCCTGTTCGAATCATTTACCGGTACAGTAAGCAAAAAGATAATACTGCCACTTACCTTATCAATCAATTTCCTTTCATGGCACCGAAAAGGCTGCGTTCTTTGCAGTGTAGGTGTGAGTAGCAGAGATAAAGGCATAGTACATAGCACACGCATCTACGGAACATACATCGCTCGACTAGATCCTGATCTCATATAGGTCCTTAGTCCGCCAGATCCTGATCAGATCTTGCCTCCTTTATCCGCGACGACCACCTCTGATGCCGTCTACTTCTCCTCTGCCTGTTTCTCCTGGATCGCCTGGACGCGATCCCCGAATGCCTTGCGCAACGCTGCAAAGACGCCCTCCTGCTTGTCGAACACGATCCCGTGGATGCCCAGCGAGCGCGCGGCCTCCACGTTTTCGATCCTATCGTCGACAAACACCGCGGTCGACGGATCGATGCCCGTCTCCGCGATGACCTTCTCGTATGTAGCGAGATCAGGCTTGCGCTCGCCCAGGATCGCCGACGCGAACACCTTGTCGAAGATGGACCAGTCCGTGGGCAGCTTGATCACGAACTCGTAGTCCGGGAGGGAGATGTTGGAGAGCGCGAACACGCGCAGCTGCCCATGGTACTGCGCCTTGAGCTCCCTCACGAGCGCGAGGAGCTCCTCGTTCGGACGCAGGGACTCTCGCGCCTGCTTGAACGCCTCGTCGATGACCGAGGGTTCGACGGAGAACTCCTTTCCGACGCGCTCGAAGCATTCCGCCTGGGAGAGCCGGCCACGCTCGTAGTCGTTCCAGGTGGGTCCGCTCATGATGTCTTTGAGCAAGCGGGGAGAGATCGTAGTCTTGGTCTCGGCAGACCAGGTAAAGAGCACATCGCCGAGATCGAGGATGAGAGTGCGGTATTCGGGGCTCTGGGCGTCCGACATGGTCAGAGGTATCTTGGATGAACGTGGATGAGGACGAAGGACGATGTTGAAATGACTGGTGCGACGTGCGTGCAGCTCAGAGTCCTGATGAACGCCATCTGATCATAGTACGATGCTTATCAGTTGAAACAAATGACAAGACATCGCGATTGAATACTGCAGAGTGCTGCTCGAAGACCATCGCACTTGTTGCTGGTCAGCAACGCCACCACAAGACATGCCATCCGTCCTACACTCGCTATGTGGTGCTTGGTGCAACAATTGTCGTACGCGTCAATTTCTCCCTCGCCGTCCATGCCTGCACAGGTCTTTGCTGTTCGATATACATCGGTCTCTTGAATGATGACTCCCTAGCACGCAGCTGTGGCTAGCGTATAGGAGAGTCAATGAGCATACATCCTCCGCGTCTCTGGACCGGCGTCCATACGGGTTGCCGACCGGTGATCGTGTCAGCAACCGTGAGGGGAGACTTCGGGAACAGCGCATAGCAAGCAGCACTTGGTAAGCAAACTGTCGACGTCCCCGAATCGGTCCAGTCATGCCAATGTTCACTCAACCGCACCTCTTGTCTTGCGGGATAATAAGGCAGCGTGACATGGACATAGGCAAGAGAAGGTGTTCACCAGGTCGTGTCATTGGACGGAAGGTTCACCAAGTGAAACGGTCGACATACAAGGCCGAGTTATCGACGCGATGAACTGAGCCTCGGGGAGGTTTTTGGCAATACTTACAGCACCCGCCTTGTAGGAGGACCAGATCGACTCGGAATCGCACGATGGCGCTACATCCTAGGTTTGGCCCTGGCGAGTAGTGAGTCAGCCATTGCCGCTCTGTCAGCTGGTCGAGAAGAAGGTCTATCTGACATACACTTACGCTGACGAGATGCTCTCGAAGAACGTATATAATCTTATGTTTCCGCGGCCTCTCCCTCACACATCCTCTCGAATTTTGAGAAATTCGACCGATTCAAACCCGCCGAACACTTACTTACCCTGCTATGCCTTCCTCCAGCAACGTCAGAGGCACTGTCGTCATCCTAGGTGGCACCGGTGACTTAGGTACGTCCTCCGTCATCGCTCAATGTTCGCTATATACTAAGCTCGCCCGCTCAGGTCTGCGCATTAGCCGCATCTTCCTCACCGAGTACCGGAAGCAGTTTCCCGTCGTCCGCGTCACCACCCGCGATCTCAACTCTCCTAAGGCACAAGAACTCGCAAAACTCGGCGCAGAGCTACACAAAGCGAGCGAATCCTTCGACGATCTGCTCTCCGGCGTCGATATCGTCGTCAACGCTTTCAATACGGAGGTGCTTGAGGAAGTGGGGAAGCAGTTGACAGCTGCAGTCGCCCGTGCGAACCCTAAAGTCTACTTCCTCAGCGAGTACGGAGTGTAAGTGAATTACTGTGCTTCGTCACCTGTCTATCAGCGCTCACATATTACGTTACAGCGACTACCGCTTCAACGAGTTTGACGGCTACGAGCACCCCGAGTGGCCAAGGAAGCGCGTTATCACCGCGGACACCAAGGCTGCACTCAAGGGAACGCAGACCAAGCTCGTCCAGCTAGTCGTCGGCATGTTCCTCGGATGGCTCTTCACCCCTGGCTGTACGTACATTTCCCTCCGACTACACGTTCGCGGTCGCTAATGAAAGTCGTAGTGGGTATCGACATTGAGAACAATGTCTACACTCCCCTAGGCTCGGCCAGCAACCGCATCGCTACGACGGCAGAGGAGGACATTGCGCGCTCTATCGCGCAGCTCGCTATCCTCTCTCTTGACCCGGCGACCGCGTCGACTGTCCCGACCAACCTCCGCATCGCGGGCCAGAACGTGAACTACGAGGAGATCCGCGATGCGGTGTCGCGTGTCAAGGGCGTCCCCAAGGGCGAGATCAAGAGCAAGAGCCTGGAGGAGTTCGTCAACAACTTGAAGGCCGAACCCGACCGAGAACGTCCTCGATTACATTTGGTGAGTGGTGATATCTGGCACGAGTACTAGTACACGACCGGAGGCACGGAGCTGATCGCGTTCGCGTTCGCGCAGGGTGCTTATTGGACAGGGGAAGATGGACTTCTCCCGCGAGAACGCGAACGAGCTCGTCAATCCAGGCGAGAGTCTGTGGAAGTGGAAGACGGTCGAGGACCAATTGCGCGGCTCCGTCTGAGTTGCCAAATTCCGCATGCACATGATACCTTTGAGGCAGGACAACTACGAGATGTACACTAGCGAACCAACGAATACAAGATGATGTCCTGCTCGCAAGTGCGGCGATGCAAGCAGACCTCAATTCTGTGCTTGAAGTCCATGACCAAGCCAAGGAGAGTTGCCGGATCGGGGATCTTGTCAGCAAATCGCGAGTAGAGTGGCTGTGTGTAATCAAGTGAGTGCACAGCAAGCAGAGCTTAGTAATCGTCCGAGTCCACCCAGTATAACCATCAGGGTCACCAAACTGTTGCAGTTGTCAAGGCCGCTGTCGACTCTGGAGTGGGAGAGACGGGCCGCATGTCATGGGGTAGGCAAGACAGCGCTAGCCACGTCTAGTCAGTATAAGTACAGTAGGTTTGTTTGCTTCGATTCGGCTGAATCTGGGCTGAATTTCGCGGGCGTTGGGCGAGAGAGGTGCACACCTGTCCGCAAGGCTCGAACAAACTACAAGTGCTGGTATTGAAGGCAGGCAGACGCTGCTATGTCAGCAGGTAGAGTGGAGTCGTAGCTCTGTCAGCCGGTCGAGCCGAGTCTTAGAGAGGTATTTGGCATCTACTCACGCTGATTAACACCACCGTTCATCGACATACAAGAGCCGCTGTCTCTGCAGCTTCTACAGCATATAACTATCCTGTCGAGTCTCGACTCCAACCCAGGGAACACTCAACACCACAACCATGCCCTCCTCCAACGAAGTCAAGGGTACTGTCGCCATCATCGGTGGGACTGGTGACCTAGGCAAGTTCCGTACGGGTTGGTCCACTGGCATTCGCTATATGTTAACTGCACCTCGGTTCATCCGCCACCAGGTCTGCACCTCACCCGCATCTTCCTCACGGAGTATTGGAAGCAGTTTCCCGTCGTCCGCATCACAACACGCGACGTCAACTCCCCCAAAGCGCAGGAGCTCGCGAAGCTCGGTGCAGAGCTGTACAAGACGAGCGAGTCCTTCGACGATGTGCTCTCCGGCGTCGATGTCGTCGTCAACGCTCTCAACACGTCGGTTCTTGAGAAGGTGGAGAAGCAGCTCGCAGCTGCTATCGCGCGTGCGAACCCTAAAGTCTACTTCCCGAGCGAGTTTGGAGCGTGAGTACCCTGTACTTGGTCGCCTGGTTATCCAGTGCTGACTGCCAGTGGTTGCGATACAGCGACTACCGCCTCAACGAGTTTGATGGCTACGAGCATCCCGAGTGGGCTAGAAAGCGCGTCATCAACGCAGACACCGAAGCCGCACTCAAGGGGACACAGACGAAGCTCGTCCTGGTCGCTATTGGCATGTTCCTCGGATGGCTCTTCACCCCTGGTTGTACGCGTCTTTCCCTGCGCCATATTCCGGCAAATGACTGACCGTGGAGTGCAGTGGGTATTGACATTGGAAGGAACGTCTACACTCCTCTCGGCCCGGGCAGCACCCGCCTCGCGACGACGGCAGAGGACGACATCGCCCGCTCCGTCGCGCAGCTCGCTATGCTCTCCCTCGACCCCGCGACCGCGTCGACGGTCCCGACTCACGTGCGCATCGCGGGCCAGAATGTGAGCTACGAGGAGATTCGCGATACCGTGTCGCGGGTGAAGGGCGTGCCCAAGGGTGAGATCGAGAGCAAGAGCCTGGAGGAGTTCGTCAACAATTTGAAGGCGAACCCGAACGACAACCTCCTGGATTACATTTGGTGAGTGGAGCACCTCGGGACAAGGATGCGGCACGGTGGCTGATCATTGGCACGCGCAGGGTGCTCATCGGACAGGGCAAGTTCGACTTCTCCAGCGAGAACGCGAACGAGCTCGTCAATCCCGGCCAAAGCTTGTGGAAGTGGAAAACGGTCGAGGATAAATCACGAGGTTCCTTGTAGTTACCGCCCTCCGGGCATATTATATCTTCCGGAAATCCAGGAGACTCGGACGGGCATGTTCATCAGCGAATGGACAAAGTATATGCTCGAGTGTGATTTGACTGTAAAGTCGACACGCGTGTCCTACATACAATAATCTCCCTATTGTTACATACCGATGGCATCCGCGCGAGCATTACGGACCGCCGCAGTCATGGACTTACAGGATATGTACTGGGTTCATACATTTGATAGAATGCCCTGATACTATGCATGTGCGGTGAGACCAGGTTTGAGATGGATATGCACTGTCAGGGAGTCGAGTTGCGTATGCGAATGTAAGTAAGTGACGCCGGATGTGCGAGTATCGAAAATCTATGTACCAGGTGTTCGATTGAGATGTTCGCGGAAGACGATACGGAGACCGTGTTCAAATTGAATGAGTACTGGGGAGGAGATGTATGCCCAACGCCAGGCTGGACAGGGGATCCCTCGCCGGCGTTAGGATACATCGCTGTCCATGACCTCAGGGCCTGGCGGACGGCAAGTCGAATCTCACCTGTCGCATGGGGATACGGTCAGCATACGGCGCGTAACACAAACGTGACTACAGGACTCACCTCACCGACAGCGACGTCCACCTTGGCGGCCAGCAGAGTGTCGAAGAGGGTGAGGTCGGCGTACACCTTCGGCATACAGCGTGAGCAGGACATCGCCTCGATGAGAATCTCAGAGTTGAAAGGATGAGAGAGATGTGTCCGAACTGTTCGTCCCGAAGGTCGCGACATCAAGGCCAGTTTAATGGAGTCGACATGGGAGACCCACCACCGTCGTGCGTAATACGAGGTAGTCATCTGCTTTCCTTTGCCTTTGGAGTCGGAAGTCCACGGGAGCAATGTTGAACTCGGCAAGCAGCTCCCTCTGTGGCTGTCAATCCCTTGATCTATCCAACACCATGCGCGACTAGGATCCCCCAAGCTGGTAGCTAAGCGGGCGCGTTCGTGCTCTCCGTTCAGAACCCAATGATGGTCCTCCAGCACGCGCAGCGCAGCCTCCACGCACTTCTGACGATACATGTGGACAGCGTAGATGGCGAGAGATGGGAGGATCTGGAACTCCGGAGGAGGTGTAGAGGGAATGTGGAACGACGGCTCCTCGAGCAGCAGCTCAGCCGCCTCACGCGCAACGTCCTCCAACTCGAGCATGTACGCGATGGCGTACATGCGCAACGGCTCCTTCGGCAGGATCTGCTTGATGATCCAGCGGAGGTTGGCAGTGACTGCCGCCATCTCGTACTTGCGCGCAGCCTCGAGGACGGCGTGGACGTCCTCGACAGTGGTGATAACCGGGTGCTCGACGGGGCAGCAGAGGCGGAAGACGTGCTCGAGAGTCCGCGCTGTCTCCGTCAGTCGCACAACCGGAGGCGTGGCGGCATCGGCGGAAGGGTCGGAGGGGAGAGTGAGCATGCCGCGCATGACGGGGGACGCCTTGGCTACGATGACCTTGTAGAGGCGGAAGTCGACGTTGTCGGACGATCGAAAGACGATGTCCGCATCGTCGTCGTCGAAGGGGGCGCGGGGGAGAGTTGGTGGCGGCGGACTGGGAGGACATGATGAGAGTAGCGGGCAGCCGGAAACCTATGATAGCTGCATCCTGTGCTGCGGTAAGTGACAGAGGATGTGCTGCAACAGGACGCACGACACGGTCAACACGGGGCAGTAGATCTGTGGATGATACGCTCGTAGTGGCTCACGCGACATGCACGCACTGGAAAGTACTGTCCTTGATCCAGCGTTGGCCACATGTGCAGCAGGTGCTCATATTGGGCAGGGGCGCAGTCGAATTGGCTAGCGGTTAATCAGCTCCGTTTAGCTCGTGCACTTCCTTGCGGTATGCTCTTGTCTCCTGAGCGGAGGGGATGGAGAAGATGCCGGGTGAATATAACCTACAATGGGATGTAGAATCTATTAGCGAGAATCACCAGGATTCACGGCCGGCACTGGGCAGAACGGAACGTAGACCAAAGCACGACGAGCACCACTATATTGTCCACTTTAGCAAGAGTTCTGGTTGTGTTCCCCGAGGGAGAACATGGCTCCGAGGTACTCACCTCCTGCGGTCGGCCGCCCAGGACTAGGGGGGTTGCTACCTTGTACGATCGACGATCGACTCTCGGCAACACGACAGTGCTTGACGACAATGCCTGTGGTTATGTGGCGACGTCAGACTCGAGCGGATGTGATCGACTGCGGGGAAAGGGAAGGCGCTCACTGGCACCAGCAGCACAAACAACATCTCAACAAACCACAAGTCGACCGTTTACTGACACTCACTGATCATGGGATCGCTGTGATGGGATGTCCCTGCATGCAAGTATTGTTGTCAGCAGGGAAAAGTTAATATGGTGGCGAGGGACTCACGCAGGACATATAGGGACGGTGGCGGACGTCCTCGAGCTTGTACATGGGCCCAGCGCAAGGAGGGGACTTAAGAACGCATCAAGCATCAACGGCAGATAGGGACGGCCGTGAATTCGTGTCTTCATTCTCATCACAAGGAGCGAGGGCGCGGTTGGATGGCCATCCTCTCCCCTGCACCCCTGAGGCTGGTCGCACGAAAGGACATCAGCATCATCATGAGTCATCGGAACAAGATGCGAAGACGTGTGCACCCTGCTCAGAGCAGTTAACGTCGCAAGCTCCTCCAGTCGATGTGATAGGACTGATCCCGCGCGCGTTTACGTGCTCACGAAGTGCCGACAGCGCGCCCCTACGCCAGCGCAACCGTCAGGTTTGTGCTTCGCTGCCGTACCGCGTCTGGGAACCGGACAGCTAAAACCCTATCACGGAAAGACATCGAGGGCGCATCGCAGACAGACGTCGGGCGAGGCGCTGCACGCACGTCTATAGCGCGGGACGAGCTGTGGCGGCGAGAGAAACTGGAATGGCAGGTACAAGGGCGTATGGATACCCTCAGATGGGCACTGCACGGCACGAGATGTGGCGGGACTGAACGGTGGAAAAAGTAAATCTCGAACTCACGGTCAAGAAGGTAGTGTACGGCGCATTCAACGGACGCGTGTTCTACGCGTGTGGCTTCATTGTGAGTGAGCGGTCCAGAGTAGACTCGCAAGCAGGCCTATCATTGAGTGGAAGATAGTGGTCATTTCTGGGTAAGTTCAGAGCCGGGAATGCCTACGATCCTGGGCGCCTTGCCAGGCGTTCGAAGTTCCGTCTGGGCGAGCTCACTGCCGTGGCCTTGACATAGGCACTGGAGCGGATGGCGACGAACAGCAGGGAACAGCGCGCACGAGGTCGGCGTGTAAGATGGCCGTCCTTTGACGGGAATTGTACAGTGCCGTACAGTTGGATCGCGCTAGTTGAGAGAAGGATGCAGAGGGAAGATGGGAACACCACTTCTCGAACATCCACACGCGCGGGCTGACTGAGGTTCTATACGGGTCTTATCGGGGCCTTGTCCCTCAATCGCGCAAGGTGGGACGATACGACCTGGGCGGCCCTGTAGATCGCGCGGAGGACGAGGCGAAGAGGCTGCAGAGCTGACGGAGGAACCGACAAGACGACTGCTAAACAGCATGTTGCGTCAAAGTAGCTTGCGTGCGGTGCAGGGTTCGCTTCGGAAACGGAATTGCGCTGGCAGATGAGGAAGAAGGGCGAGAACGTTGCGGTCGCATATCCAGAAGACGTGCCCCGCCTTCGTCGGGGAGGCTTATTGCTCGAGCACTAGTGCAGAAGGAAAGAAGAAGGTTGAGACTCTACTGCCGAAGACACGCGGAGGACGAGGAGACTCTCAACATCCAAGAGTGAGCGGACAGGATTCGGGAGGAGCAGATCGTCCCTGCGCGCTGCTGGTGGCAGCCTGCATGCACGGAAGAGCAGTCCGGACGTGGTACAATGCCGGCGACGGTGGAATGACAAGACGGCCGGGCTTCGCTGGGCGTGCAGCGAGCACGGTGGCGGGTTCTGGACAGCTCGACAAGGCGCTAAGAGACGATGATGTCAATGATCGGAGCGGACCGTGACTCGCGACATCTCTGGTGTCGCCTCGTTCCTGCAGACGACGACGAGCTTGAGCTTGCTCCGCTCAGCGAGTGTCCGCGCGTGCTCTCGTTCAGCGCACACAGTGGTGCTCGTCTCTTGTCGACTGCGTTACCCACACCGGTCTCTCGCGTCCACCTCTTCTCTGTCTCCGCCGCGCTCGCCCGCGTCCACTCGAACGCGAAGACCGCCGCAAGAGGTGCAGCCTGTGACTCTCCCTTCACTCTCCATCCTGCCCTTCGTTGCTTTCCGTGTTCTCTTCTCTTCCTGTGCTCTACGGCCTCCCTCCATCTGTCCAGTTCATGATCCTTTCCGCTCTGTCCGTCGTCGGCCCTCGCTCGAGTACTCGTCGACCGCATACAAACAGCCATCAACTGGCGCACAAGCTACCGCACCCAGTGCAAGACTAGCCGGCGAAACCGATGTCGCTGCAGCCAGGAAGGATGCTGACTAGGACTGTGGGGTGCAGAGCACACAACGTATGTTGCATGTGCTGCCTCCGAGTCTCCGAGTCTTCTCCATCCGTTCGTTATCGCGACGTCGTATGGGTGCAGAGCCTCTCGCCATCCGCATCCAGGTCACCCCGTCGACGTCTGTAGCGAGCAGGACACAGTACTGTGTCGCTCCGAGTCGCCCCGCTGCTTCCTGTGGTGCGAACAGTATGAACATACTCACTCATTGACGAACAGACTACCCAACGTCGGGCTGCATCGATTGCCGCGCTCCCTGCGCACCCCCTTCAAGTCAGAAGCAAGGTGCATCCACTTGCTGTATGTCGGCCGATAGGGCTGGTTACTGCAAGTACAGTGGTACGTTCTATTTGCCTGTCTCGGTACATGCGTGTACTACAACCATTTACAATCCTCCTCTATGTTATCTCATTAGCTCCTGCCGAGCGGTTACCGTGCGCTACTCCTCGCGCATCGTGTGTTCGAGATGCCCTCGGGCATCCGTTAACCTCCTATCCCCGTCTCTCCGCCAACGCGTCTCCGTGCCGCCCACACAAGAAGGCGACGCGTCTGTCGTCCGCATTGCCACGCTGACGCCGTGCAGTCCGAGCATCGTCGCGCAAACGGCGCTAGTGCAAGTCGTCTCCGTGACCTACTCGCCGAGACAGTCTCGGCCACAGACCGACTTCCGTGTACGCGCCTCCATGCGCTCCGAGGACCAACGCGCGCTCACAGCCGGACGCGTCGACAGGCCAGGACGGGCCCTTCCGACCTGTTTCCCATGAGCTCTATGTACGCTCGGACAATGCGAGCAGCCGAAACAGCCAACGCTGCGCTGCCAGTCGACACAGGTTTCCCAGCCGGAGCGACAAGCGCGCTGTGCAGCTGGACGCGCATCCTGGGGCGCCGCCTCTTCGGAATTCGGCTGGGAGTCGATTAGCGGAGACGTGGACGCTGTTGCATGTCTACGGTGAGCGAGATGCGTCGCAGGACAGACGGAACGACTTACCCGGGTCACGAGATGACGCGTCGCAGCTGCGTCTGCTATACTACGAGTTACAGGTACAGGTACGTAGGTCTATCACACTCTATCTGAGCATCCTCGCTCTTCCTCACAGCACGTTCTCCGGTCGCCTTCCCGTCGTCGTCGTGCTCTGAGCTCTTCCGCCGTTCGGTTCGCCAGCGACCTGGCGTGCTCGTCCTACACGAGCAGATGTCCCTGGCACGCCACGCGGAGGACATCATGAGCTCGGCGTACGCACGCATGGATAGCGCGAACTCACCGGACTCGGGGACCACGCTGCAAGCAGCAGCACGTCAGTAGCCTTCTTGTACCGCAAGTACGGAGCGCGTGCCTCGACAGTGCTGGAAGTTTGTCTGCCATCCGGGGCGTGACTCGCTGGCGGTGCGACACCAGACCGGCGTGCAGCGAGCGCGAGCTTCAAGGGAAACATCTGTCGATGAGGTGAGTCAGCACCGATGGCTTGAAGGACGCAGGGAGGAGGAGGGAGCACATCTCTCGAGGTGGGTGAGCACACAGGGGAGGGGAAAGGGGATGCGTGCAGGATTCGAGCTTGCTCACCTCCGTCGTTATAGCTTCGCTTTTTGGATGACACGCCCGCGTGCTCGGACACGGGAGCTAGATGCGCCCCTTCTGCGTACAAGCGACGTCACGGACGGGCGACGACATGCACGGTCGCTGCCTGATTGCGCACGGCGTTGAGCAGGCACGGTGAGGTGTTGGACGGCTCGGTCACGGTGTTCGGTCCCGGTACCATAGTAGGTTGGTCCGAAGTCGGTACGGTGATCTGTTAACCATGCGATGTCGAGTTTGTTGGCTTGTTCGAGGTACAGTACAATGATTGATATCTGCGCGCAAGATGCCGTCCGAAGTTCCTTTGTGCTGCATGCCTGCGGCCGACCTTTCAAAGTCAAGTTTGTTCCTCTTTCCCAATTCCTGTCCGACTGTGCCAGCGTGTGTGTGCGGGTCCTTCGACGGCACCCGGGCCCTCGCGTGCTTCAAGCCCGCTCGCCCTCCGCCGCGACGTCCGCTCGACTCCCGAAAGTTGAGAGATGGGCTCCTTTGAGCCTGACAGCTGCGAGGCCCAAGACTTGCGTGATGCGACGTCCTCCATCGCAGGTCGCGAGACGGTGATAAGTACGCGATGTCGCTTTCGCTCCCGAGTCTCCCAGCAGCTTTCAAGCGCGGTGAGACTCCCTTCGTTCGATCCTGTGTGATGCGTGTACCTGCTGGTCAAGCATCGAGCTCGACTAACCTGATACGCTGCCATTGATAGGCTGTTCGGCCGAACTTGAGCAATGGGCGGTACATTGCACACGAATAGCGGTCTTCAAGTTGTCTTGTCCTCGTGTCCGGCGAGTTCGTCTCCTTGAGCTGTAGCATGTGAGCGGGAAAGTCAGAGTCAGTGAGCTAGTTCACTTCTGTCGTCCTATTAGACTTGTTAGGCTTGTCTAAGTCACTGGCGAGGTGAACTCTTCTAGCACACGGCCCATCAGTGAGCCGCCAGAACGACATGGTGCGAGCCTGAGTTGTGGCTTGGTTGAAGGGCCCATTGCACGGCGGCAGTACAGGACTGCTGCTTGAACGTTGACGGTGCAGCTGAAGCATGTTCCGTGCGTTGCACCTACAAGCAAGGGAGTCATTGCATACATCGGAAGCGGACATCAACCAGCCACAACTCGGACTCACCTTGCATAACTATCCGAGTCTTTCTGCGCCGAGTCACCCGGGAGTGCCTTGGAAAATGTTCAGCCGTCCGGTTTCCAAAGTAAAAACCCTGTCTCCAAGTCGAGCACGGAGCTGAGAGTCCGTCAGGGTCAGGGCTACGGCGGTCCGACTCAGTGCTCCTTCACAACATGAAGCTGTCCAGAGAGAACGGGGTGAATTTTGTGACTTTTTGGCTTCTGCAGAGCACTGAGGGCATCGCAATCGTGGGGAAGAACATACCGGACATATAGCAAGGGACGCAAGACCCGGCAGCCTTGCTAGAGAGAGTCTCCCGGCAAGGGGACAAGCTTGCCTGCTTCGTCAATGCATTGAAGCGCAGACGGTGTCGGCGGCACTGTTGTTCGGTGAAGGCAGTCAGTTTCTACAGTGTTCCGGCATTTGTGAGCATATTCGAGGCTCGCACGCAAGGAGATTGGCCGGATGGTTCGAGCTTGATATATTACGGGTCCCAAGAAATAATAGCAGGACCTGCGTCGAGCGAGCTTGCAGTCAAAGCCATTGACGACTGGGAGCCTGGTCCGCATAACGATGCATGGGACTGAGGCTTTGCCAGACCTCGCTGCCTGACTCCAAACGGTCTCGACCAGCTGACTGTTAGCGGAAGCTAAAGAGGATTCAGTCAGCCGTTCCTGTGATGCGGGAGAGCACGAAGAAGTGAAGCTTACTTTGTGTCATATACATCGTGATCGCCGGCAAGGAGCGTTCCATAGTGATGGTACATTCGTCGCAAGCGGACCGAATGGTGCGCGATAGTGTGGCGGTGAACGGCTCTCTCCGGCAGCGTCATGGACTTGAGAATAAGGCAGATTGTGGCATCATGTCCTGTCCGAGGCTATGCTATCTGCATGCAAGAGGTAAGTGAGGTTGGACCCGGTGCTCAATTGCATTGCATGACGGCTCAACATTACCTGAATGCCAGGAAGATGGACCCTGCGCATCAGAAGCTCTTGCTTGATATGTTGTCATATTGTATGATTCCCCTGAGAACATCTGTACCCTCCAGATGCCGATGAGCGAGCGCACCTGAAGTTGTCCCAGGAGGGACTGTAGTCTCCGAGTCTACATGAGAATTGCGATGTAGCGGAGCATCACGTCCGATATGCGAGAACTGTCTGACGTATCGTTATCAGTTCGCTACCGCACTGATCGAACGACATTTTAGTACGTACCTGGCAGACGTCCCGGACTGTCCGGTATGCCAATAGCATTTTCTTGTCTCCTTCTGAATACCTGTCCTTGCCTGCCTGGTCAAGGCTCCGAAATCTGTGGATTCAGCCTGGAGAACGTAGAGTACATGAGCTGAGTGTGTCCCCTTTAGAGACCGTAGCGGAGTACACGAATCAGAGCCGAAGGGCAGGCAGAAGTCCATGCTTGGCAGCCAGATTCAGTCTGAAGGCCCCAGTAAGCAAAATAGCACGTACATACCTCATGACGTACTGGCCGACCACATCCTTCGAGCTGCGTTGTGAGCTTGCTCCCACCATAGCATCGCCCTGCACTTTTCCTGTTCTTTCTCCTATAACCAGTCGCTCCTGGCCATGCTTCGGTCCTGAACATCTCACCCTCTTCCTAGAACTTGTTGTGTGCCGTGTAAGCGGAGCATTAGCTGAGACAATGCGAACGCACACCTGCTTGCCTGTTCGCATGTGGTGGAACCGAATACTTGTAGAGACTCATATGTGGTACGCGAGATAGAAGATCTGTCGGAAGTTTGTCAGAAGTTGCAGGAGAAACGAGAAACGTGTGCACAGACGGATGGAACTTCGGGAAGTTGCGGTCGTCTCCTTGTTCTCTCGCGAACATGGTGGGTTTGTTGCCATCGACACGATGATGTGGTTCCGGTCGCTCTCTCGCTCTCCCATCCAGTCATCACCCCACCACCACGTCCTCCTTCCGACTCCATAGTCTCCCGGCATATCCGCAGGCCGTGCTGCTGCATCTCTCTGCGAAGACTCCATCATCCATGATCCGACTGGTACGGCGTCCTGTCAGGTAAGTGGAGGAGGAAGAGCCGTGGCAGGCAAGAGTGAGCCGGCCTTCAGTGCGGAGACCGCGCGTCGTCGGCCCGTCTACCAATCAGAGTGAGTATGCTAACAAAGCAGATAAACCGCACGCTACGTACCTCCGGTGGTGTCTGAATGAGAGGACGACTCAAAGCACGGGTACTTGGCCATGTCATACGGGCAGCGCATCCCGAAGTAGGTGAGTGCTACTGAGGCCGGTCTCAAGTGCTTCTCGAGAGTGTCCTGTCGCTGACACTCACACACTCCCAACTGCCCATCACAACAGCTCCGCGGCATGTCAAGCTTCAAGACTGACTCAGGACGAAGGTGAGCTGTCTATAACATATGGTGAGAAGCCACTCACATACATCGGTCGCCTGCTCGAGGGCTGGTAGCTCGAGAGGATGAGCAGTGCAGCGGGCGGATTTGGACCAGATTATGGGTTAGTCTAGTGCTTGCGACTCGTCATGTAGGCTAGCTAGCTTGTTTATTCATCGTCTTGCCACCTTCCATGTGTGCGGTCGTCGTGGTCGTGGTCGTGGTCGTGGTCGAGTCGAGAGCGCTGGCATGCTGTGCTGACACGAACTACGAACTCGACCATATGATTGCCCTTTCTGACTTATTTTCATCTTCTGTCGGCGGTGCAAGGAAACTTCACGCGAGAACAATCAGGAGAAATAGAAAATGTATATTGCCTTCACACTATTACATGTGCGATCATCCCGAGCTACTGTACTAGACAGCGCCTACCGGGTGGCTAACGTGGGGAGAAGTGAATAGATGGGGCCACCCGAGGAGCAGGAACGCGCCACGCAAGGGGTTTCCTCGCTTCACGACATGCCCAGCCAGCAAGACCCTGGCGGCCTCCCACACCCCGCACCCCGCTGCTCTCCCTCGTCCACACCGGCTTGTTCCTCCTAGCACTTCTGCTCGTCGCAGGATAATCTGTGGACACAGAGTGAGCGCACAGAGAGGAGACGAGCAGCCTGACGCACCTCGAGCCCAAGTCCGAGTCCGGGCAAAGTCCCCACAGAGGTAGCTCATCGGGCGCAGACGAGCCTGTACAGCACAATGTAAGATATCAAAAAAGACGCACCTCGACACTCCATATCCCAGGAATACACTGTAAGGTCGAAAATCCTGCTCTGGACGGAAATATTCGCTTGCCCAGAGCGGACGCCTGCGAGCCCGCCAGCGACTCGGAGCCTGCGCGACAGCGTCGATCCCCGCCCGGCTGCCCTGGATCTGCAGCCGCCGCTGGCCGATCATGACGCGATGTCCGCATTCTCCATTCAGAACCCAATGGTGGTCCTCCAGCACGCGCAGCGCAGCCTCCACGCACTTCTGACGATACATGTGGACAGCGTAGATGGCGAGAGATGGGAGGATCTGGAACTCCGGAGGAGGTGTAGAGGGAATGTGGAACGACGGCTCCTCGAGCAGCAGCTCAGCCGCCTCACGCGCAACGTCCTCCAACTCGAGCATGTACGCGATGGCGTACATGCGCAACGGCTCCTTCGGCAGGATCTGCTTGATGATCCAGCGGAGGTTGGCAGTGACTGCCGCCATCTCGTACTTGCGCGCAGCCTCGAGGACGGCGTGGACGTCCTCGACAGTGGTGATGACCGGGTGCTCGACGGGAGAGCAGAGCCGGAAGACGTGCTCGAGAGTCCGCGCTGTCTCCGTCAGTCGCACAACCGGAGGCGTGGCGGCATCGGCGGAAGGGTCGGAGGGGAGAGTGAGCATGCCGCGCATGACGGGGGACGCCTTGGCTACGATGACCTTGTAGAGGCGGAAGTCGACGTTGTCGGACGATCGGAAAACGATGTCCGCATCGTCGTCGTCGAAGGGGTCGCGGGGAGAGCTGGTGGCGGCGGACTGGGAGGACATGATGAGAGTAGCGGGCAGCGTGCAGCCGGAAACCTATGATAGCTGCATCCTGTGCTGCGGTAAGTAACAAAGGATGTGCTGCAGCAGGACGTACGACACGGTGATGCTTCCATCGCAACACGGGGCAGTAGATCTGTGGATGATACGCTCGTAGTGGCTCACGCGACATGCACGCGCTGGAAAGTACTGTCCTTGATCCAGCGTTGGCCACATGTGCAGCAGGTGCTCATATTGGGCAGGGGCGCAGTCGAATTGGCTAGCGGTTAATCAGCTCCGTTTAGCTCGTGCACTTCCTTGCGGTATGCTCTTGTCTCCTGAGCGTAGGGGATGGAGAAGATGCCGGGTGAATATAACCTACAATGGGATGTAGGATCTATCAGCGAGAATCACCAGGATTCACGGCCGGCACTGGGCAGAACGGAACGTAGACCAAAGCACGACGAGCACCACTATATTGTCCACTTTAGCAAGAGATCTGGTTGTGTTCCCCGAGGGAGAACATGGCTCCGAGGTACTCACCTCCTGCGGTCGGCCGCCCAGGACTAGGGGGGTTGCTACCTTGTACGATCGACGTTCGACTCTCGGCAACACGACAGTGCTTGACGACAATGCCTGTGGTTATGTGGCGACGTCAGACTCGAGCGGATGTGATCGACTGCGGGGATAGGGGAAAGCGCTCACTGGCACCAGCAGCACAAACAACATCTCAACAAACCACAAGTCGACCGTTTACTGACACTCACTGATCATGGGATCACTGTGATGGGATGTCCCTGCATGCAAGTATTGTTGTCAGCAGGGAAAGGTTAATATGCTGGCGCGAGGGACTCACGCAGGACATATAGGGACGGTGGCGGACGTCCTCGAGCTTGTACATGGGCCCAGCGCAAGGAGGGGACTTAAGAACGCATCAAGCATCAACGGCAGATAGGGACGGCCGTGCATTCGTGTCTTCATTCTCATCACAAGGAGCGAGGGCGCGGTTGGATGGCCATCCTCTCCCCTGCATCCCTGAGGCTGGTCGCACGAAAGGACATCAGCACCATCATGAGTCATCGGAATAAGATGCGAAGACGTGTGCACCCTGCTCAGAGCAGTTAACGTCGCAAGCTCCTCCAGTCGATGTGATAGGACTGATCCCGCGCGCGTTTACGTGCTCACGAAGTGCCGACAGCGCGCCCCTACGCCAGCGCAGCCGTCAGGTTTGTGCTTCGCTGCCGTACCGCGTCTGGGAACCGGACAGCTAAAACCCTATCACGGAAAGACATCGAGGGCGCATCGCAGACAGACGTCGGGCGAGGCGCTGCACGCACGTCTATAGCGCGGGACGAGCTGTGGCGGCGAGAGAAACTGGAATGGCAGGTACAAGGGCGTATGGATACCCTCAGATGGGCACTGCACGGCACGAGATGTGGCGGGACTGAACGGTGGAAAGTAAGTAAATCTCGAACTCACGGTCAAGAAGGTAGTGTACGGCGCATCCGACGGACGCGTGTTCTACGCGTGTGGCTTCATTGGGGGTGAGCGGTCCAGAGTAGACTCGCAAGCAGGCCTATCATTGAGTGGCAGATAGTGGTCATTGCTGGGTAAGTTCAGAGCCGGGAATGCCTACGATCCTGGGCGCCTTGCCAGGCGTTCGAAGTTCCATCTGGGCGAGCTCACTGCCGTGGCCTTGACATAGGCACTGGAGCGGATGGCGACGAACAGCAGGGAACAGCGCGCATGAGGTCGGCGTGGAAGATGGCCGTCCTTTGACGGGGAATTGTACAGTGCCGTACAGTTGGATCGCGCTAGTTGAGAGAAGGATGCAGAGGGAAGATGGGAACACCACTTCTCGAACATCCACACGCGCGGGCTGACTGAGGTTCTATACGGGTCTTATCGGGGCCTTGTCCCTCAATCGCGCAAGGTGGGACGATACGACCTGGGCGGCCCTGTAGATCGCGCGGAGGACGAGGCGAAGAGGCTGCAGAGCTGACGGAGGAACCGACAAGACGACTGCTAAACAGCATGTTGCGTCAAAGTAGCTTGCGTGCGGTGCAGGGTTCGCTTCGGAAACGGAATTGCGCTGGCAGATGAAGGAGAGAAGGGCGAGAACGTTGCGGTCACATCTCCAGAAGACGTGCCCCGCCTTCGTCGGGGAGGCTTATTGCTCGAGCACTAGTGCAGAAGGAACGTAGAAGGTTGAGACTCTACTGCCGAAGACACGCGGAGGACGAGGAGACTCTCAACATCCAAGAGTGAGCGGACAGGATTCGGGAGGAGCAGATCGTCCCTGTCGCGCTGCTGGTGGCAGCCTGCATGCACGGAAGAGCAGTCCGGACGTGGTACAATGCCGGCGACGGTGGAATGACAAGACGGCCGGGCTTCGCTGGGCGTGCAGCGAGCACGGTGGCGGGTTCTGGACAGCTCGACAAGGCGCTAAGAGACAGATTGTGCCAAAATGATGTCAATGATAGCCTGATATGGCGGTTGTTTGCGGGCGCCTGTGCTGATAAGTGAAATTGCCGGAAAAGGGCGGTGGATTGTGGGATGTGCCAACAGTTGTTCCTCGACCGCCATCTCGGACTCGGGCACGCCTCTTCCACTCCTTTGTTTCTTTCTTATATCAGGTCCCCGCCCCAGCCATGTCCCACCGCCGCACCTTCTCGGCGCGCTTCCCCGACATGCACCATGTCGCCCTCGACTCTCCCCCGCTCACCCCCATCCCAAACATCGCCGCCTGGCCCATGACCGCCCGCAAGCCCCGGGCCTACTGGTACCGCACCACCTTCCTCGCCCTCTTCGTCCTCATCGTTGTCTCCCTCTATGTCGTCTTCGTCTCCCAGCCCGCCCTCCGCCCCATATCCTTCCTGGATGTGGACAAGGCCCGTGCCGACGACGCATCCCGCGCATCTCGCTGGACACCGGAGGCCTTCCGCCTCGCCGCCCTCAGGCATCGGAAACCGAACACAACGTCGAACCCAGCGAATGCGCGGCCACAGATCTCGCTCAACCAGACGCAGGAGCTCGCCGCCGTGTCGAGCTTCATCGCGAGCTTGCCACAGAACATGATTCCCTCCACCATCGACCCCTCACAGCCGCTCGATCCCCAGCTCGTCCTGGACTTCGATACGCGTGGCCCGCACGCAGAGGAGGAGTTGCAGGCCGTCATGGACGACGTGTGGGCACGGAATCCCGTCATGCTTTATTCCAAGGTGCGTTGTGCCCGTTTCAGTCCTCCCTGACGTGTCCGTATTCTTGCACTCGGTGGCGATGGCATGGGCCATTGCTTTCCCGGCGGACCTGCATGAGGGTCAGTCCCCTGAAGCAATCGCTCAACCGCAAAGGCAACCATTGTTTGCCGGAGGTCGGGTGCAGAGTACGGTGACCACGGGACGCGAGCGCGTCTGTGGCCGAGACGCTAACAATAATTGCGCAGGTCCACTCCCCTGTGTCGCGCGAAATCAAACAAATCCTCGAGTCACTTTACCTTCGTCCCGCACCGACGATCGTCGACGTCGACCGAAGACGTGAGTTGGTCCTTTCCCACGTGGCTTCCCCACACCCATAACTTTGGCTATAACCGTGCTAATGCATTCATGCCAGCGGACGAGAACGTCCTCACGCCTCTTCTCTTCCGTCTGACGTCAGCAGACGAGCTTCCCATCTTGCTCGTCGGCGGACGCACGGTGGGCCACCCCAAGGACATCAAGTATCTCGCCACGAAGGGCGAGCTCCAGAAAGCGATCACAGAGGCCGGCGCAGTCGTCGACGGCGCACGGAAGAAGAAGGCGAAAAAGCTGTAATCGCTCTTCTCCTTATCGCTCTCGCCGCCACACCGGTCGGCGTCCAGGGCGTCCCCTCTTCCGGCCCATGCCCGCGCGGCATCGGCAGGCTGTACATACGCGTCGTCTTGGGACTGTGGGCGACCTCCCAGTCTTCTCATCCCGGCTCGCTGCGAAGTGCTCGCTGCCGGGTCCAGCGGATGGCTCGTCGGCCCGCAAGATGGATCGGACATCGACGGCTCTGTGGTATAGAGGTCCAGTGTACTAATACCTACCTACCCATCTTTCTTACATATATGTTTACCGCGCGTGGATAGAGTCCACATACTACGTGCTTGACCTCTCTCATCACCCTACGCCCCCAACACCCTACCCCCCACCCCACCTACCTTTAGCACCCCAGCTTATACATAGACGCATCTCTATCACGGACCCCGCATGCGCACACTGGCCGTCGTCGCATCATCTCGCTGCATCATCGCCATCGCTCACGTCTATGTCCCCGGTCTCACCACCTTACATCGGTAGCTACATCTTACACCCACGGTACTTACCTCCACGGTCGTCTTTCCACATTTCTATGCCCACATTCCCTCACACGGTCACCCTGTCGGCGTGTGCTCGTCTCCTCGTGGGGCCGCGGTTTTCCCCTCTTGTCCTGCCCTATGGCCAATCTCTCGCGTTCGAATTCGCAGTTCGGTGCGCGTGCGGCCGCGGCCGCGGCCAAGACCCAAGAGGCGTGGCGTGGCGTGGCGGCGTTAACGTTGGCTCAGGTCCGGCGGCCGCCACTTTGTCCTTTCTGTCATGTCACGTCGATGTCGTGTTCTGCATTTTCCCTTCTTCTTCGTCAAGTTTTTTTTTCTCTGGAGAGGCTCATCTCCTGTGTTCATACCCGGAGTTACGCGGTCACGACCTACCTTAGAGCACATAAAGTGATCGATGCATGTTCCCCCACAGGCCGAGTGAGCTTGGGCACTAGCATAATACGCATGCGCAGTGGTTCTGAATCAGGGGCCAGTGCGGTCGGCACTCCTCCGGCAGGTCGCAGGACGTTGAGGATGACAAAAGGGTTTGCGAACAAGGTTTGGAGGTTCGAGTTCAGGGTGAGTGCAATCGGCGTGGCACACGGGGGTGAACGTGCATGCATGCCATTGCCAAGGGCCGGCCGACGTCGACGTCAGTGTTTATCTAACTGGCCGGGCGTGGCTGGTGCGTGGCGAGCCAGAAGGTGACGAGCATGGAGACTAGTTCGGACTTTGGACGACGGAGGTTACGGTCGATCGGGGTGGGGATTATTGCTGAATTTGATTTGGATTCATTCACCAGGAGCCTAGCGGCCTCTAGTGTGCTGCGTTTAATAAACGAACGAGCTAGGGAGGGCCTTCTTTCTTCTAATCTCCGTCTCACTCAATCTTGCGCGTGCAGACGGGCGAGACGGCCGCGTTTTCGACGCGTGTCGAGTCCCGCGGGGGACCACGGCCACGACATCAGCGTGTGTCCTTGTCCTTATTGGGGTTTTCTGCGTTCTTGCTTTGTCGTCACCCCAGCTCGTGTTCTCCTCCGGGCTCGTCAGCTGCACATAACAATTGTGCTCTTGCAACAAGGGCGAAGGATCATCCACTGCTGACAGGCGACTGGAGAAAGGAGGCCTGCTGAATGATTTGCTGAAACTTTGTGTTTGTGTAACGGGGTCCTGCCATGGAATTTCCTTCAAGTTGTCCGAACTTACGTCGCCTTTCAGGCATGGTTCTGGCCCCACGACCTGTCGCATGAACCGATCGCACGCTCCCCAGAGGTCAGTTCTCAGTAAGGGCATGCTAGTGGCATCTGCGATACTGTGGCTGGGATGTCAACATTTTACAAGCCTTACATAACCTGCCACCTGGGCTGTCGACATGCCGGTGGTTCCCGACAGAACGGGACCCGGACAGCCACGGGATAACCATAAACTCCCAGTAACCCATACCCCATAGCCATTTGGGGGTGGCATAACCCATAACTTTGCTTACCTAACAGGCTATCACTGCCGGAATGGGAGCTATCGAGGTGGATTACGATCTCTGATGCCATATTATTTGTCAGATCGGTCCGGACCACACGGAAAAAGGTCCCCGGCAACCCGACTAGGTGGTCGGATAGCTTACCATGAGCAGGCGCCTAACACTACCTGCAGGATAACCCATGAGCGCTTGACGGGCGCTCCTTTCCGTAAGCCCATAATCCCCGATAACCCATACTTTTGGCCCCTTCCCGATCGGTATGGGGTAAGGGAGATTCGACTGTACAGTATGTTTCTGATCGGCTACGGTGGCGGTGGCGGTGCTTGGATCAGTACATATGGGCGCTTTCAAGGGTCCCAGTCAGTTCAGCTCGTTGGCCTGCTACTTACTCTTGACTACCGGCTACGCTACGAGCTGCACAACCTCCCATCGCGCGTATACCTCTCTCATACCCTTCCAGATACCTCATAGATGGCGCAAACTGCTCAGAGACCGAAGATCGAGTATGTGATCTTCGACATGGACGGTGAGTGCCCCACGCCGCACCCCCGCGGTACACTGTGATTTCCGTGCAGAGGATCGCTGAGATCGCTGACCACAATCGGACAGGGCTGCTTATCGACTCGGAGCGTGTATACACGGACGTGACGAGTATGCACCGATGCGTCCGTCACTCGCATCACCCACACGGCTGCTCATCTGCGCGTCCACAGATGAGCTCCTCGCGCCTTATGGCAAGGAGATGGGATGGGACATCAAGGCGGGGCTAATGGGCAAACGTGTGTCATCCTTGCCTCGCCTGTACGTGCCCCCGTTCCATAGCTGACCGACCAACCGACCAACCGACAGCGGAACGCGAAGCCGCCGCACACCTGCTCTCCTTCTTCCCGGACCTCCCGCCCTCCTTCACGATCGACTACTACCTCGACGCCCGCCGCAGCCTGCAGGACCAGCGCTGGCCATCCGTGCGTCCCCTCCCTGGGGCGCTCAAGCTCGTGCAGCACCTGCACGCGCACGGGGTGCCCATCGCGCTCGCGACGGGCTCGCAGCGGCGCAACTTCGAGCTCAAGTCGTCGCACCTCGGCGCGCTCTTCGACTGCTTCGAGGGCCGCGTCGTGTGCGCGGACGACGGGCTGATCGCGCCGGGGCGCGGGAAGCCGCACCCGGACATCTTCCTCGTCGCTGCGGAGCGGTTCTTGAAGCTCGATGTGGGGCAGGGCGAGGTGCAGGAGGGGCACGTGAGCGAGAAGCAGAGGGAGGTGAGGGCGAAGGGGTTGGTGTTTGAGGATGGGATCCCGGGCGTGCAGGCGGGGAAGAGGGCTGGTATGAGCGGTGCGTGCGATCTTGAGTTCATTGGTCTTGACGGACGTGCTGATCGTTGATCTGACAGTGGTATGGGTTCCGGATGCGAACCTGCTGTCTCTGGGCGGGGAGACGACGTCTGTGGACGAGCAGGCAGACCTTACGTTGAAGTCGCTTGAAGAGTTCGTCCCTGAAGAGTGGGGACTGCCTCCGTACGACTCCTAAGGATGCCGTCGTAAGGGAATCGTACATCACAATTCCATAAAACGCATTCTAGGTATTGGCATCCAAGTTCATCTCGAAGGGAGGACGACATTGATTCATGGTTTCTCGCAGATATCTAGATCATGAGCGCTGGTTCGAATCCATATGGCTCTCCTCTGGAAAGAGTGGGAGAACGAGTTGTGTATATCACGTCTACGTCGTGAGATGAACCGGCCCCACGTGCAGCTCCAATTTGAGCGTGAGAGCTTGCTGCAGCTACCGCAGCACATCGCTGTTGCTGGTCTTGAGCAGGCAGGTTTCCCTCTAACCTATGCGATCATCTGCTCATTTTGTGGCCAGTATCCTGCGCATGATGGCCGACGACGTAGTTCGTACGCCTTTCGATTACCCGGACTGGGACGTCGCTCTTCGATCTTCCGACAACGTCCTCTTCCGCCTTCACCAGATGATCTTGGGGAAGGCGTCTCCCGTGTTCGAAGGCATGTTCACCCTTCCCTCTGATCCCGATGCCCCGAATAGGCCGCAGGTCGTCGACATAACGGAGGACGCAGATACCATCGAACGTCTTCTGCGAATGTGCTACCCCGTCCCTCATCCGACCATCGTTACCACCGAGGAGCTCGTCGCCTTGCTTGGGGCGATGCGGAAGTACGAAATGGAGCACATCGCCCCTGCCGTGGAGCTACACATGCTCAACATGCTAGCAAGCAGGAAGCTCGAGCCCCTCCGAGCCTACACCCTGGCGTACCTCTATAAGATGCGTCGGGTCGCCACGGCTGCCGCAAAACGCCTCCTTCACTCCCCGCAGCCCCTCGAGCCTGCTACCATGCCTCCAGAATGTGCCGACATCCCTGCTTCCGCTCTATGGGCGCTGGTCGAGTACCGGCGGGACTGCACGAAGGTGGCGAAAGACGCTGTCGACGACGCGTTGTGGATGGCGACGATGTGCTCCGGGCGGAAGAATATTTGGATATCGCGCCAAGGGCGCATCATGGATGTCAGTGGCTCGTGGGCATGGGTTACCTGCACGACTCGCTCTCATCCTGCACGCCACGTCGACCTAGGCTCGCGCGGAACCAGTCTGCTCGTCCGCAAGTGGTGGATCGCGTACAACGCTGCGGCGAGACAGGCGTTGGAGAGTTGCCCGATCGGGGAGGTCGTGATGCGACCTGCTGTCCTCCAGCCTGCGGTGGAGGAGGCTGAATCTTGCAGTCAGTGCTACCCCACAGCATGGTTCGATTTGGCAGAGTATAGCCAGCAATTGGCAAAGCAGATCGATGTCCAGACGTCGCTGGTGAGTTTAGCACCCTCTATCATGAGTGCCCGTCGCTAATGACACAACGCTGATATTCATCGATCGCATAGGTTGAGATGAAGCTCTCCTTCTGAACGTATGTCGCTTGTTGTTCTTTCGAGCTGTACCCGCCAGTCAATTGGCACGTCGCACCTCATCAAGTGACCACTCACCATCTCGAGATGCCACGGTACGTTGCCCACTCTCCGTTGTGCGTGAACATGCCGTCAAGCGGCCTAAGGAAAGCTCGCGGTGTCCTCCTTGCGAAGGGTTTTCACTGAATATATGAGAAAGAAGCTTGAGGATCGCATGTTCTCTCACATGCGCGTTCCACTACCGCAGCACACGAGCAATCTGACCTTGTATTGTGTTCTAGCACTGTTCAACCATCCCGCCTACGTTTATATCTTCTTCCTGGGCATTCTACGCAGACATGCCTGAGTGCGAGTCACTGAAGCGAAAGCGTTCCCCCTTCGACGGCGCTGACGCCGACATCATCTTCCGCTCCGCAGACGGCGAGGACTTCCATCTCTACAAAGTCATCCTGGCGAAAGCATCACCAGTCTTCCGCGGTATGCTCACCCTCCCCGACCCAGAGCGTCGCGGAGAGCCGCAGGTCGTGTCCATGAGCGAGGATGCGGACACCTTGAATGCCCTTCTCCAATTCTACTATCCCATGGAGCATCCCGTCTTCACCTCACTCGGAAAGCTCTGGCCTGTCATCGTGGCGGCCGAGAAGTACGAGATGCAATTTACGATGGTGATCCTCCGACAGTGCTTGCGGTCATTCAAGTTCCTGCGCACTGAACCTCCTCTCCGCATCTACGCCATCGCCTGCCTGTGCGGGCTCCACGAAATCGCACGCGAGGCGGCACGACTGCTCCTTGATAAACACACTACTTGGAACTCGATCCGGAGCCTCCTGAGCTTCGCAAACTATCCGCCGAGCATTTACTTGTCCTCGTAACGTACCGCAGGAGATGCCGAGAGGCCGCACTGGCCGTCGTAGACGACAAGGAGTGGCTCGTGTCGGGAGACCATTCCCACAGGACAGGTGTCTCGAACGCGGGCAAGCTGAAGCTCGAATGTTCATGTATGTGGCTGTCTTGTTCCGAGTTGACATGCCCTCCGGGACCGGAGGAGGATGGTGTTCCTGTGAGGAAGGGAGGGGGAGGCCATGGCCCTCGGGCACGGTGTATCCCCGCGCCTGGTGGAGTCGATACATCGCGCGTGTGTGGGTGCTCCACATACAATGCCCGACCGCGAAGACCACGGTGAAGCCTTGCATGGAGCCATTTCTAGGAGACGCTCAGACATACTGCCACTGCTCCTCGGAAGGACGGGAGTTGATCGAGTTCCGCAGACTGTTGGTGGGAAGGATTGAACGCGCTTTTCGTGAGGTGAGAAGGCACTCGACGTCACCCGTGATTCAACTGAATATGCTGCACAGGTCGAGATAGAGCTGGAGTAGAAACTGGTTCTCCGAGTCGCGAAGCCGGCCGCCTCTCAGCCTACTTACTGCGTACCCTAGACCAGTTCGACCAAAGCTTGAAGGTTGTATGATGTACATTAGTCTATGGAGTAGGAGCCTTTGTGGTCAAGCCCTGAATCACATATTGTATTCGCGAATCGTGCTCGTTTTATAGTGGCCGTTCAAACTGACGCTTACCCGAGATCGGATTTCTGGCCAGTGGACCAGCGCTTGTTGCAACTGCTTCCAACATGCAACGTTCAAACATGGATGAAGGAAGCCTAAGAACTTGAGCTGACACCACGATCGTTCGTATGTATCATGATTGAACAGGCTCCTGTCGTTCGGGACTACTTACCCAGAAGTCAGGATTAGTATAGTATCCCTCCCGGCTCCGCCGGCTGTTCAATGCGACGACTTGTGAGTTGCGCTGCCTTCAACTAGGTTTGCATATGCACTTGACGTTTGTTTCCCAGATCAATGCACTGTCACTACCAATCCAGTCTCGGCACCGTGGAGTATGCAAGAATTACCCGTGGTTGTGCATGGTCCTTTGTGGCAGCTTTGTCTGTGAAATGCCATGATGCGTGCGTGACCCTTGTCGTACTTCTGCGCCACAACCACCCTGCATCTCTCCGAGCCTCTCCCACCAGTTACCCATTTCCGGGATGACAGATTCCTATCCCACTCGGCCTCCTTTCGACGATGAAGATGCTGATATCATATTCCGCTCTTCGGATGGCGTAGACTTCCGCCTCTACAAGGTCATCGTCTCTAAATTGTCCCCGATCCTCCGCGACATGTTGGCTGCGCCACCCCCTCCAGACGTCGAGTCCATACCGATTGTGGACGTGACTGAAGATGCGCGTACGCTTGAACACGTCTTTCGTTTGTGCTGCCCAGTCGAGCATCCAGACATAACCACCGTGGATGACCTCCAAGCCGTCCTCGAGGTAGCACGCAAGTACGACATGGCGGCGGTGGCAGCGAACGTACAGCGGATCATCAGGCGGGTCCTTCCTCGTGAGCCGTTGCGCATCTATGCTCTTGCATACATGCTCCAGATAGAAGATGCCGCCAGGGAAGCGGCGGTTCTCCTGCGCGACGACCCATTCTTCCACATGCCGAACTCACCACCCCCGGAGTTCGCGCTTCTGCCCGCGGTTGCGGTCTACGCCGTCCATGCGTATCGCAAGAAGTGCCTGGACGCGGCGCTCCGAGTATTGGACGACACCAACTGGATACTCAACGACAACCACGAGCGTGCGATGACCCCCTTTCCGACGACTGCACCAAACACCAATGGCGAACAGGACATACCTCTGAGCTGGGTGTGGATGGTCATCAACTACCCGGAAGCGCACGTGGCATGGTGCACGGTGGGTCCCATACAGTTGCGCGTCCTTCCGTCTGGCGCAACGTACGCTACCCGACAATGGTGGTGCAACTACATGCGATCCTTACGGAACGCACTGTATCTGCGACCCTCGGGACAGACCGTACGAGGTCATCTTGCCGAATGTGACGATGTCCTGCGTCATGCTGCATCTTGCCCTGGTTGCATGCCAAGGGCCTTTGGGGACTTGACATTGTTCAACACGCTGCTGGCTGCGAAGATCGACGAGGCTGTAGCTAAAGTGAGTGCATGCATTGCAGCGATGATTGGTTGTGGGCTAACCTCGGGCTTAGGTTGAGATTGATCTCCCCTTTGGCGAAGCTCGGAGCGCGGACTCGGAGAGCCAGACCAAGTGACCCTGATACGAAGTGGAACCTGGTTCTCAGCAAATGAGGTTACTGTAGTGTTGTTGTGCAAACCTACCTTCGACGAGCTCGTTCGTCCTACCCAACCTTTGTCGATCAGTTCTCTCTCTGTGTCGCTGAGACGCTCTGGCCTATACGATTGTACGATGCCTTCGACGCGTGGTGGACCTTCGTGATGACATGAATGCCAGACCGCATCAAGTGCCTGACCTGAGCCGAAGCTGCCATTCTACGTTGCAGCAAGTCCTCAAATGAGTCAATCTGATGCATCAAGTAGCAGCATAGATTCGTACCTCTGTTCTTTAGGCTTCGCTTGATCACGCTGAACGACCAACTTGATCAGCAAGCGAGTGTTCATGGCCATTGTCATAAGAGTCCAATCCAAAATAATTACACGAGGAAGAGATTCGAAGTAGGGGTTATACTGGGGTAATAGACAACCAATCGGCTCCAGTGCATCCGTCCATTCTGTCACACTGCTGGGACGAGGATCCCTAGCTCACATGGGCTCGGTCTTCAGGTTCCGTCTCCTCTTCTCCACCTCATCCCCAGCCGAGAGGGTGCGTGAGTGGGAGGCACGGACAGGCTGCGCGAGTTGCGGCTGCGAGAAGTGCTCGCGCAGGCGGCTCTCGACTTGTCGGTGGACCTGCACGCATGATCGTCATCATCAACAACAACGCAGACGTGGAGGTTATGGCAGGGTCTCACCTCGCCGCCGAGCGTCCTAACAATCTGGAACACAGGCCCAACCATGCCCAATTGGATGATGATCCATCTAGCCAAGATGTCAGCGAGCGGGTCCTGTTGAGTGGCCAAATGAACTTACGCAGACGCAAGCAGGACGAGCAGCATTGCGAAGTAGAGTGGGTTGAAGAGAACGACCATCGCCTCGTTCCATCCCAGCACAACGAGCACACCGTACATCCAGTACGGGATCTGTGCCACGCTCGACACCGTACTGCGCTTCGCTTCGACGAAGTACGCATCCGCATCCTTGCGGAAGCGGTTCGTCAGGTCGAGCGCCTTGGTTTCGGAGAAGATGACGAGCGTGGCAGGGAAGTCAAACTCCTCGGTGCTGGTCAGCGGGTCCGACGTCTCCGACGGCAGGGTGTACTCGAGTGAGGGATCGAGAGGCTTGATCTTCCAGTAGAGCGGGATGAGTTCAAGAGTCTAAGGGCAGTAACATCGTAAGTCGGTGTAGCTGGAAGCGCACGCAGAGCCATGGACACTTACCTGCTCCTTCGCCTTCCTGAATGCACCATCGATATCATCCTCAGGCTTCCACACACGCGGCGTGCCGTTCTCGTCGTAGCGGAAGCGCTCCTCGAAGAAGTTGCGCAGCTTGCCGAGGAAAACTGTGTCCGCAGTCTGCTCGTCGATCTTGGCACGAAGTGCGAGCCACGCGCGCCTGCGAAGTACGGCGAGGGCGGTCGCGTTCTCTTCGTCAGTGCAGTCGAAGCCTGTAACGATTGTAAGCTTCCATGTGGGGTGGGACGTGAGCGTATCGCCTACTCTTTGCCTTGGTGAGGTAGGCAGACTCCGCCTTCTCGAGCGTGTCCCGGAAGACCCTGAGGACCTTGTCCCACATGTCCGGTGTAGGGGTGTTCAAGTACAGCTCAACTGGCTCCGAGATTTGCTTCTTGAAATTACGCTATACACGAAGGAGTCAATATAGCCTGACCGAATGTGGCGCGAAAATACTAACCTCGATGACGTTGACCATCTTCTTCGTCTCGTCTTTCCTGCATTGATCCGCCACTATCCGCGCCTCTTCACGAAGCGAAGTAAGCTCGTCCTCGTACGTCCAGTCAGTACCCTCGACAAGAGCCTCCTGTGCGCCCTCGAGGAAGCGCTTCTCCAGGCGCGAGCGAGCGGCGGCAACGACCTCGGCGAAGTTATACCCCTCTCCACGCATGCCGTCGAGCATCTCCTTCTTGTACGCGGCAAGACACGACTTGTGCAAGTTCTTCAGTTGACCGAGGAACAGCGGCGAAAGCGTCGAGTCGAGCACACCGACAAGGTCCGCGCGCTTGCGCTTGTACACTCCCTGGTGATAGCGTGATGCATCGCGGTCATAGCGATCTGCAGTAGCACGTTCAGATGCTGGGGACATCGCGATGTGAAGGGATGGTGCTCACCCAGAGCCTGACTCCTCCACGCGCGCATCATCTTGCCCAGGCCCTCAACAACCTTGCCGGACTCGATGGGTCTCCGTTGCGGCTTGGCTTGCTCGTTGAACTCCTGCAACGCCGCAGACGATATCTCGTCACAACGGAACTGAGCAAGCAGCTCCCGCTGAGTCGGCAGGTCGAGATCCTTGTTCGTTTGCACTTGTTCCTACGAGTTCTATAAGCATGCGACGGGGTCGGCGTGACAGAGAGCGACTAACCCAGATGCCCTCCATGTAGAAGGCAACACCGTCCGCGGGAATGCGCTTGTGGTACGCAGGCTTGAAGACATAATCCTCTCTGGACTTATCTGCGAAGCGCTTCCTGAGTTCCTGGACCTCGCTCTCGAACTTGTCTGCGGCAAGAATCTTGTGCGGCAGAGCGGCGAAGGAGAGGTCGAAGTAGTCGGAGAGTTGCTTGTCCTTCAGCTCTTCTGGCTTGGAGAGCGTCTCCCAGATCTTCTGCATGTCCGCCGTCAACGTCGCCTGGAGGTTGGCCAGCGGTGTCGTGCCGATGTGGTCGCGGATGACGAAGAGTAGCATCGTCCGTTGGTTGCGGCTTGGTTGCACGTAAGAATTGCATCGCCCATTGTGAGGTAAGGGAACCTACCCGTCCGGATTCTTTTTGCCGAAGAGACCGAGGTTGACTTCGAACACGGTCTTCAGTAGGCCCATGTTCGCACCCTGGTAGAGACCGACTTGATGTTCCCAAAGGTTTACAATGAGGACTTCCGAAGAGGCAAGCGAAAACAAAGCAGATTTGCGCTCGAAATCCTGGAGGGGTGTACATCAGTGGGTCGCGCAGCAGGCAGTGAAGCGGTATGGCGTACCTGGTCCTCTCCTCGTTCCCGTCCGTCCGTTCCCTCGACATCCATCACCAGCACATTCATACCCTTACCCTTACACATCCATATACCTGCGGCATTTTATTTAGTTCATGTCCGTGACGAGTCTCTGCAAAGTGCTGCGAGACCAGCAAGGGCCGCGACACAACGTCATTGCAACCGTAGACGCTAACTGCAACAGGCAAGCGAACCGCCGCGTGTCCGCACGCCAATCACAGCCAGAGGGGAACTGTCCCTGCAGTAGTTTGGCATGGTACCACACTACCCGCAGGGAGGGAGGGGAGGGAGGACATACGTGCGCAGTGAAACAGAGTACTCACCCTTGGTCGTCTGCTGTCGTCTCGTTTCATCCATGACGTCGAAGTTCGTTCCAAATAGTCGATTAAGCAATGTACCTGCAGAGCTTTGCTCAGCAGCGCACAACACAAGTCGGAGATAGTTACGCACTTTTGCCCGTAGATTGGGAGCCAAACACTGCTACGATGTCATAGTCGAAGCCTGCACTCTGCAAACCCCACTTCTCTATCTGCTTGGACAATTCCGGGCTATGCGCAGATACCTTAGGACCGCAGGCAATGTAAACTCTCATTAAGCTGACCTGAACTCCTTCTCGTCGTTGATGACCTGAACACGCTCCGAAGTGGCATCCGAGGTAGATGAGGAACCGTTCACGTAGTGACCGTTCGCTGTAGTGGATGTTCCGAGCTTAGAAGGTGTGCCAGAAGTATTCGGTTGTATGGCGGCCTGTGCCATGTCGCAGCAGAATAGTTTACGAAGGAGTGGAAGGGGAGGGGTAGTAAGTCGTTGCAGACGGTGGTGCGCAACTGGCACGCTCCTGCAGCCCGAGCTACGGGTGTCAGTCACGTGGCTCACGCGCCAATCAGTCCCAATTTGGTTAGTGTGGCGGTACCCATATTCTCACGGTGCCTCCACAACCACTCGAGCTCCAAGTAGCTTCCCCATTTTGTGTGCTAACCATCAGGCAGTTGCGAACATGCTCAGTGCTAGGATCCTAGAAGCCATTAAGAGCCGGTAAAATTATCAAGCGGATATGCAGTATGTATATCCTCTCTTCGCCTCATGGCGCCGGAGGGTGGTATCTGGGTCAACTTCGACACTGGGTTTGCATGGCTACAGCACAAACCTTCCTGCCAACGTTGACTTGCTAGAGCGTTATCGTGGACTGTTTGCACTTGGTCGTATCAAAGAGGATGAAGAACAGATACGTGTCGTAATGCAGGTGCGTCCCCAGCTGGCTGATGTATAGAGTCCGCGTCGCCCTGTCTAACCGTACGAAGCTTAGGAAACTTCACCGGGAGATAGAAGGCTATGCTCCTCCTGCCGTTCAGGCGAGACATTTGAACGCGACCCATACGGTGACCTCTTCAAGCAGCACTGGAGACTCGACGCCATGGTGGTCCGCGGACTCCGACGATCCTGTTGTGTCACAGTCCGAGACCATCAGGGGCCTGGTGCGAGTCCGGACGCACGCGGAGGAGATCGAAGCACTAACCACGCCGAAGGTCTGTCCACCCACGCTGCCAACCACGGGCTTATTCATGTCTGTCTGTACCTTAGGGCCTCCTGGTAACCGGACCGCCCGGCTCTGGCAAGAGTTTCCTGATCGACCTCTGGTTCTCCACCCTCCCTACCCCGTACAAGGCGCGCAAGCACTACAACGAGCTAGTGCTCGAAATATACCGGGCCGTGTGGGAAGAGACGCGCCGCAGGATGGCGGCCATGCATGCTTCCAGTGCGCCCGCGCAAGACACCGTCGACGATTCGGGACAGAAGTCGTGGAACAAGGTTATCCGTGAGCAATGGAGGCAGCTTCTCAAGTCCGGCTCGCTGCCCATTCGCTGGAGACGCACGCCTCACGCGTCCTCCTTCTCGCTCACGCGCTCACCGGTGGAACCTAGTATCGCGTATGTTGTCGCGCAAAGACTCATTCTCCGGCACTGGCTGCTCGTCTTTGACGAGATTCAGCTGCTCGACGTGTCAAGCGCGACCCTTCTTGCCGATGTGCTCTCCTGGTTTTGGCGCATGGGTGGCATTATCGTGGGCAGCTCGAACAAAGTCCCCGACGACCTCTACAAAAACGGCGTCCAGCGGGAACGGTTAGAACCATTCGTCGAGGCGCTGAAGGCACGGTGCCCGGTGATCCTCATGCATTCTGAACGTGACTGGCGTGCCGTGAGAGGCAGCGGAGGGAAGAGAAGCTGGTACAGTTTCGCACGTCGACAGGAGTTCGAAGCCACCCTGGCAGAGATCAAGCGCGGGGCACAGAGTAGTTCCGACGGTAAGTTAGGATTTCCATATCCGCCCCTTCGAATCGGGGCGTCAAGAGTGACAGAGGCACTGAATAGCGATCCTGCAGATATCGTGGTCTTCGGACGTGCCATTCGCGTGCCGTGGTCTGCCAACGGGACATGCGAGTTCACTTTTGCGCAGCTGTGCGACGAGGTTCGTGATCCATCTTGTCTCAGTACAGCTCAGCCTGCGCTAATAACAAAATGCAGTCTCTTGGTCCAGCAGACTACATCACCTTGGCATCGCGATACCACACATTTATCATCACATCCATCCCTGTGCTAAGGCTATCAGCGAAGAACCAAGCTCGCCGCTTCATCTCGCTCATCGACGCGCTCTACGAAGCTCGCTGCCGAATCATCTGCCTCGCCGAAGCAGAGCCTGAACAACTATTCTTCCCAGATGCCCCAAGCATCTCTGCAGCTGCTGCTGGCGGACCTCGCGAAGATGTGGACGTGATGATGGCAGAAGCTGTCGCTGAGACCCAGGACGTGTACCGGCCGAACGTCTCGTCATACGACGCGCCAAACATGGCACAAGAACGTGTGCCGACGCAGAGGCTCGCTTTAGACACGCTGTCTATCTTCTCAGGTTCGTGTTTCATGAATCTGTCGTCGGCCTTCTGTCTCACGCACGTCTGCGATAGGCAAGGACGAGCAATTCGCATTCAAGCGCGCACTCTCCCGCCTCCTCGAGATGACAAGTGAAAGTTACGCCAGGGATGAGCAGTGGGCTCCGCTGCCTACCGATGCACGCAAATGGGAAACGTCTACATCGGGTTCTGCCCCGCCGCAACGTACTGGCTGTGCTACTACCGGCCCGACACGACCTCACTCGTCAGATTCGACCGATTTCGCCGAAGAAGCCTCCCTGGATCGCACCTCCACCTTCCCTGCAGATCGTCCTCCCGCTCCCCGCCTGAGCGCAGACCATATTTGGGGCGTGCGCGAGGACTGGGGTGAACGAGCGCGAGACTGGGGGCGCGGTGCATCCATACACGCCGATCCCTCCTCGAAACCTAACCCTACCTCTAGTCGCAGACCATCCGAGTCGCCATCCGAGTCTCCCTCCCCTTTCCCGCGGCCCTCTCCGGCTACGAGTCGGCACTTCGATGGCACCACGCAATCCGCAGGTGTCAATGACACGGTTCCTCCGGACTCTAGCAGCAAGAAGCGCACTGGCGGCAGCGACGGTGCAAGTTTGCGCCGCTAGCAGGCCTCGAGGCGTAGGCGTGCGGCACGTCCTCCCGTCCTCGCGCGACAATTGGCCACACTACACGCCCCGCCGGTGACCCCGCGACTCCTTCCCATCCACGGTTCGATCGGTTCGTGGAAGCAATATGTGTTAATTGGCTGTGCTCATGCTTCCAGACACGCGGCAATATTGCTGAGCGGCTGGAACTTGAAGCTTGACGTCCGAGAGTAGCTCTGCTGCATGTCGTGACCGGCCTCCCGGTACTTGGGTGACCAATCCTGTTCAGATCACAGTTCAAGACGCTCCCCATAGCCAATCCCAGTGTTGCATCGTCACAGAAGTTACAAAATACGAACTCTGAACCCACCTAGTACGCATGATGTATGGCACCTATCGCGCAGTCTATGCGGTTCCTTGACAGCTATGCTCCGCGAAGCTACAAGGGTCGTTCCTAGGGCGCACTGGCAGCGGCAGCGGGGAAGGGACCAAGGTTCCGACAACCCGAGGCGGCGACTCGGACTCGGACTATGGCGGCAGAACGGTGTCCTCGTGCGCATCACAGACCCGTACGTAACGCGAACTGCTACCTTTCATCGTGATAAACCGTGCACCTGTTCGACTCGAGCATGTCGACGTCCCCACTGCCTTCCTCGTGTGACCTGCACCGAACCAGCATCTGGTTCGTGTCGCCGCCCTCCAGAAGCCAACTCACGACGGCGCCGTCGAAGCAGTCTTCCTGCAGCTGCGGCGTCTCGTAAGCATTATGGCAAACCTTGACTATGATTCATAGTACACGGGCGGGTCAGTATGTAGAGGAAGCTCAGCGGCGACAACGAGGAGCCAGCAGGCTGAGCGGGTGCAGCGGGATGAGGTCGACCAGTCTACAAGAATAACTTCACAAGTATGCGGCATTAGGTACGTATCTACAAGCCTGGACGAAGACGCAACACAGCAGCGTGATGTCAACAAACAAACAAACAAACAAACATACATTGAAGTAAAGAAGCGGGAGCGAACGACAGCAACTAACGACACCAGCCGAGAGCGGCATAGGGCGCGGATGTTAACGAAACTTGAGACTACAAAGCACGAGCGAAACCGAGCCAGCCATACGTGAGCTATGTATGTCGTGGGAGAGGGCGTGCGCAGAAGCACGGTGGCGATTACGAAGGGTGGATTAGAACAACAAGGTACAGGTATACGCTGCGATCTCACCGACACGGGACGAGTTCGCGTGGGCTCGTAGTAGAGAAGGGAAATACATCATGAATATAACAAGTGACAAGGAGACGGTATCGACAGCTCGACAATCTAGGCAGGTGTTATCCTGCAGCGTGGGGGATATATGGTACAATGATGGATGTATGGATGGGTGGGATGCGTAGAGATAGATATAGAGACGAGACGAGTGGACGGAAATGTGGTGGTACTTGTGCAAGTTGGGAGGAGAGGTGTCAAGTCACCCATCGACGAGGGAACAAGAAAGCGATGGGAGGTCGAGCGAGGTGTATGTGCCGGTGCCAAGTCGCCGTGTGGTCTTGGTAGTACCGTGTAGTCCTAGGAACACGGGCCTAGTAGATACCTCGCGTCCTGGTATCCGGGTGTATCCTTGTGCCCGCGTAGGTGGTCCAGTGCGAACCTCCCTAGACAACTTGCACCGTGGGCTATGAGAACCGCAGAATCGACCCCATGACATTCCGCGAAGCACTTCGACTGAGTGGAGCCCTATCCTCGGCCACAGCTGCGTGAGCCATCACTGGACCAGATGTGTGATGTTCGTGGGTGCAAACCGTCTTGAAGCGCCACGGAAGTCCTCGTAAGCCGGTAGGGCGGCTCGCCAATCCCAGAGCAATCACCGTCCACCGCGATATCCCTTCGGCGCTCCGGGGGAGTCCTGGATCCACTGAGGGGTCGCTTGAGTGCAGGATGGTCCGACGACACACCACACAGGTCACCGGGCATGCAGGCCTTCGGGTAACAGCGGTACAGAGCAGATGCAAGGCAATACGTACAAGGAGCGATGATATGCGGTGACTACGGGCGAGGGGCAGGGCAAGTGAGCGCGGAACGCGGCGTCAGTTGCGTCATGCGAGGATTTGGCGAATCGCCCCCGAGGTTGCGGGCGGGAAGACGAAGAGCAGGGTTCAGGTTGTGCGTCGATGACTCGGGTGATTGCGATGTGCGATGGTCGATACGTGAATGGTACGCGGGCAAGTCGTGCAGATGAGGAAGGTCGAGAACAGCGGAGGGGTGTGATAACAGATGGATACGGTGGGCGGTGGTATGCGATATCAAGGACAAGCAGTGGCAGTTAGTGCGATATGTGTAACTCATTAGGCCGCACCTCGCGGCGGGTAATACTCATCGTGATAGGGAATATGGGGCGTGACGTGATAATTACTGGGGTATGAGACCCTCGAGTCCATGTCCTGGGTCAATCCGACCATCCGTCCCCTGGGTGTACATCGACGGTCCCTGGCGAAGCCGTCCCGCGCCGACGTCCGTGCTGAGCACACGTTCGCCCGCGACACACGTTGGGGATCGGCGATATTTGGACAGACCGCAAAGGGCTAAGAGGAGAGGCTCTGTCCGTGGGAGGGGGGCCAGCGACCGGTAACCTCGGCAGAAGAGGGTTGGAGGGAAAGCCAGGACCGAGCGCCGAAGCGCTCACCATGCGGGATCACTGGTACGTCACGGGAATCGTTCGTCTTGGGACGATCACTTGCAGGTGTTCGCCGTCGAACTCGGCACGGACTTGGGCGAGGAGCGCATCATACCCGAAGGAGATCCGCTGCTCGAAATGACCTGCGTACGGCGAAGGGCACATGGAGGAGGGCCGCATCGCGCGCGCATCGCAGGGAGGAGTCGATTGTTGATGTGATTCGAAATACAGATAGGACATGCACCCGTCAGCGGCGCACGCCAAACAACGTGAAGAACGAGACTCACCGCCGTTAGGCTCCCACGAGTCTGCGACAACATGGAGGATGCGCCGCTTGCGTGTTGAGACGGTACTGATTAGCGGGAAAACGAGCGGAGCATCAGCACGGGGGGACACGTGATGGGAGCGTGGACGTACATGGCGTCGCGCTTGAAGCCTGGCAGACGGACGAGCAGCCGGTACTCGGCCGGCTTCGTGTCCACGGCTATGTACGAGTCCTGTGGGGGCGGGGCGTGCGCCAGAAACGGCTCGTACGGCGCTACGGGCCCCCGGTCCTGGCCGAGCGGGGACAGCGGCGGCGGCGGGGTGAGCACCGTGGGGGGCGCGGGCGGAGGGAGCGGGCGGTCGGAGATGGCAGAGTCGCCGTCCGGGGAGCGGGCGCTGGACGAGTACGCACGGTGGAACATGCGGTTCGCAACGAGCGACAGGAACTCGTCGTGCTCCAGATCGGACACGAGCGATGGCGACCGCCGCGTTTGCCAGGACGACGATGACGGTATCGATGACGTCGATGCCTGATTGGGCGCGACCGACGGGCGGCTCGAGCTTGGCCGCGTCGGGGCGGCGGAGCGCATCTCCTGGTCCTCGGGGATCGGCCCCCCAGGGAACGACGGCAGCGTGTAGTATGGTGTGTCTGCTGGCAGCGGCAGGCTCGCCGTCGACCCGCGATCAGGCACGCCTGCCGGCCGCAGTGGGCGCGGGGAGTGGATCGCTCTTGAAGCGTCGGGTGAAGAGAATGGCCGAGAAAATAGTGGAAGGGTGTTCGACGACGGCGGGGGCATCCTCGGCGACTGTGGGCGGGAGTGTTGCGCGGCGCGCGAAGAATGAAAGTGCATACTAGGTGCCGGAGAGTCTGCCAGGTCCATGAAGTCCGTGCCCCGAGCTGCTTTTGAGTCGCTTCCCATCGACGTGGGCGAGGAGGATGTTGATGGGGTACTGCTGTCCGAGGATGAGCTTCCTACGTGCTCGTCGAATACCGGCATGGCCATGTCCGTCCTCGATTCCGAGGCAGAGCTGGAGGCAAGGCACGAGAGTCGGGATGGAGGGTCCGAGTCATGCACACCGGCGGAGCCCTGTGTCTGAGCTGTAGAGGTGGAAGCAGAGTAGGATGGATGTCGGGAGGGCATGAATGGCAGAGGAACCTCCCGAGGCGAGTCGAACGAGGCGTGTCGTCGGGAGTACGAGGAGGTTCGGTGGGGGAGGGCAGGGCGGGCGGATGGAGGGGAGAAAGGGAGAGGGGAGGCTGCGAAAAGCGACGAGGGAAAGGATCAGTGACGGAGATCAGATGAGTGCAACATGGACAACTCTCGTCGGCAAATATGATTGGGATGCGTCGCCTCAGCGCGGTGGCCCCCTGCCGGTCACCCGACGAACGAGCAATCGGCAACGGGTCTGATAAGAACCCAAAGTCAAAGCCAAAAGGTAATCGGCCGCGCTTTCCCTCCCTCACAACGCACACACACATTAGGGCCTCGTTCTCGTCCTCTTCCGCGCAGTCGATGACGACGTTGCTGAGCTGCTCGCCGTCTCTTCGTCTCTACGGCTGATGCATCCTGCATCTCCGTCATCGGCGCGGATCAGACGCTGTCAGGTCAGGCCACGCTACCTAGTCGGACTACAAAGTATCTCCTGACGTGATCACCATGCTCGATGGGCAATCGCCATTTCTCAGGGGAACACCGACGGAGACAACTACTATAGCGCCGACACTACGGTGTGGGAACGCTTGCTTACCTGCTCTGCCCTTGCTCAGATCGACCTCCCTACCCATGTTCCTCCGCTCCTGGCGGAACTCTCTGTCCAGCATATGTTCGCGCGTAGCGTCTTCAGAGGAACCAAACTCGATCACACGGTCGTCGTCCTGGAGGAAGGCCGCGGAAGAGTCGTCCACGTCAGGCTTACGCGTCTTGATTGGTGAGTGAGAGCTTTCGTGAAGCGACAGCCGCTGCAGTGGCGAGGCGAGGGCCTCGAAGTCGGGCGTTGACGTCGAAGATTCTTCGCTAGTGAGAGAGGGTATCGAGGAGGACGAGGACGAGGAGTGCTCGAGAGGGAGAGGCGGATGGGCGGGCGAAGAGGACGCGGGCGATGGTGGTGGTTGGCGATGAAAAGGCATTGTGGCGCCTCACGGGCAAAACGGACACAAACGAGTGGGGCTGTCTGGGGTGATATACCTTCTTGAGCGACGGGCACGAGCTCGGGCAGGCCGTCACGGTCTTCTTTGGTTTGGCGGTGGGCAGAAGTGGCACGCTCCTCCGCCCCCAAGGTCGTCCTTGTCCACGGGCGCCTGCCGACTCATACCCCAGGTCATGACGTCAGGCGGTGTCCCTGCGGCCAATCCCCGCCCGGTGCATACCCTGGCGCTCGTCCGCTCCTCATGCACGCTCCGCGCCATCTTCGCATCCTGTTCCCGACGACTTCGAGCGCACCAGGCCTTCGCAGGCCCAGAACATACATATCTCGCACCCGAATGAACGAACATCAGAACGTGGTCCTTTTGTCTGTTGCGAGGCTGAAAATGCTGGTCTGGACACTGGTCAGCGTTGCAACCTCCACCTCATGATGCATGAAAGCCGGTCAGCTCGGGAGGGACTGCGGTCGCCGCAGCGCTAGCGCACCGGTATGTTCCCTCGGCTGCCAAACCATTACGCATCGCCCGCTGACAACACGGTCCATCTCTGGCAGAACTGCAGCAGGGATGACGTTGCCCTCTCCCTACAGCTCCTCGATGCGGGAATCAGCATCGCAAGCTCCGAGCAACTCGGCATCGTCTCAAATGTTTAGGTAAAGGTGAGTAAGCCACCCGACACGCTTCTTTCCAGGCCGTCTGTGGTACATTGCTAACGTTAGGGGCCCATCGTGCTGCCGTCCTCGCGGCAGTGTACGAGCATGGCGGAGCCATTAACCCAGTCCTCAGCGTCGGGTGGAGTCCGAGGACACGGACACCGGTCAAAGATGCTGCAGCAGCCTGCCCACCGGTATATGGAGACGGCGCTGCGTCTGCAAGCTCCGGGCGCGAAATGGCACCTCTACTCCTCGAAGCACCGCCCCCGTGACAGGTTGCCGTACAGCTCGAATACGGAATATGCTTCGCTCGCTTACTTTGGCCTTCCCAATACGCCCTACTCCTCGCCTGCCCTGAAAGCCTGTTGGACATCGCGTGGACCCCAGTGGACGCAATATCGTCGTTTGACGTGTATCGTGCCCTCAAAGACGTCCGGTGCGAGCTATGTTGTGCGAGGACATCATACCGGCAAGGTAACGTCATCGTGTATCGACACCCTGATGCTACCAGTACCACTTGTCAGGGACCCCCTGCAGGCAAAATCTTGTGGCGCGCAACGTCACGAATCGAAGGCTCATGGCGGGGTTGTCCGGTGCGTCGCATCACACCGTCTCGGCATGTTGGGCAGGCCTCCAGCTCGACAGAGGAGTGCATGGAGGGTCCTCAGTACCCGCGGTACCTACAACATTCCAAGCTATGTCGCCACACGCACCAATAACAATCCACTTCGTGCGTCCCGCACCTTGCCCGCACCCGCTGCTTCCAACGCTGCCGCTGTGGCCGTCGGCAGCCTATACTGACAAGGCATGGAAGGAGTGGGATCGATGCGATCTCGCCCTCCGTTCCGAAATGTTCAGCATGCTTACCGGGAATCGCGGATTCTGCTTGCGGTGGCCGAGCCTGTCGAGCGCCGCGGTGTGCCTGAGCGAGGGTCTTGTTCGGCTGCTCCATACGATCGACGCTGCAACTGCGTGCGACTGCGTGCGCGGGGAACACGGTAGCCTGCTGTTGAAGCGGCGTCAATGGGGAATGTGGGATGCAATGCAATGGACGACTCACGCATCGCATGAGTTCACGACATCCATAGTGCGGATTCTATCACCAATGCTCCGTATCAAGATGCTGCAGCTGTTCTACGTCGGAGGCTTTGCGGACTCACGCAGGACGCATTTATGACGCTGATTCTGCATCGGTTGTGCCATCCTTAGCCCTGGGCAAATGGAAAACGACTCTCCGTTCGAGGACTACATGTCGCCACCGACGACTACCTGGAATGCATATGACAGCAGGTACATGCGCATATGGAAGGAACCCCAGCGTATGGAAGGTGCCCTCCCTGGACTCGGAAGGGGAGTCTGGTGGGGCACAGATCGGGGGGGATGGTCTAGGGTCCAGGAGTTGTAACCCTTCCTCTTCCGGGCGGGACAGAACGGGGGCTACAGCGGCGCCTCGTACGGCGACTCGTACGGCGACTCGACTCGCAGAGCGGCAGAAGGCTCGTTGAAGTACTGGCACTGAAATAGGTACTGGCACTGAAATAGGTACTGGCACTGAAATAAGTACTGGCACTGAAATTGAAGTCGATGTACGGCGGTCCCGGAAGCGTAGGTTGACAGCTAGGCTAAGCGAAGCAGGAAGGTGGCGGGCTAGCAGGTCACGGCGGCGCGAGTGTTGTGCCAGTGGCTGAGGAATCGACTGGACTCGAGGAAGGATTCGGGGACAGTCGTCTTGGTCGGATCCCGCTCAGGCTATGTATGCATAACGTTATTAGTGCGACGGCCAGCGCGCGTGCACGCGCCGAGCTCGGGGAACGGCTGAATTCATCCTGTGAAGCAATGCGGAAGCCCTTTCGGGCGGCACTTCCACGACACGATGCTGTTGACCATCCCGGCATGCTGAAGTCGTCAGGGCGGCGAGAGCAAGGAACACGCGGGCTCGTGTATGTATGCGCCCCGCCGCCGGCGGGTGCCACAGGAGCCTTGCGTGCCTTCGATGGGAAGCTCGACCGTCGACGTTGTCCATTGCGACGCCGCCTAACCAATAGGAGTGGCTGCAATCGCGCAGCCTCCGAGCCTGCATGGGAACGAGCATTGCGTAGACTCGCAGGGCAGAGAAGGGCGTCGGTGCATATATAGAAGCTCACTAAGGTTGGCATTAGCCTGGCGAGTATGCACTGGCGTATGGTGGCAGTCCTGCTTGGGGCAGGTAAGAATACGAGCTCGAGTCGATCGGCTCCCGGGCGTGGTATGGTGCTGCCGTGCAAGCTCCGTTGCAGCTCCCGTCGGACAAGGACTCCGCTATATCGAGCAGGTGGGAGGAGGGCATCGAAGCGCGGACACCGGAGTGGACAAGAACGCTCGTGGTATTATGGGACCGAGAGGAGCGCCGGGGCGGCAGGCTTCCGCCGATGAAGCAGGGACTTGGACATCGTCGACCTCGGATTTGCAGGAGACGAACAACACTGTCGACGACGCAGAGCCGCGGTGGGCGAAAGCCACGGGGCGGTGCATCCGTGCGCAACGAGAGACCGGTTAACGTAGTGTTCGACTGTGTCGTGTCTTTCTGGCATGACAAATGAATTCGGTCGTCCGATCGCGCGGAGACATGCGGTTTGGGTGCCGGGACACTGAGACGCGGGGCTGTGCGCACTTGACGAGTCTAAGGGCGACGTGCCAAGTGTCGTTTATGTCACCTGAAGTCACCTAGTAGTGAGTGCAAGGTTAGACGGGCGCAAATGAAGACAGGCTTGCCCTCAGCCTTCAGGTATCAAGCTTCAGAGAAGTACACGAGCGACTCACCGCAGGTGTACGGAGTTAGCACCTTTCACTAACACCCTACGGTGCCGGTATGTTATGCACTAGAACAACGACAAATTCCGATGGCTAGAGTAGCAACGGCCGCGGGTGCTTTTGTAGCGAGAGGAGGAGATATGAACACACCTGCAATCTCCCAGGCTGTTCAATGTCGAGGTTCGGCCTGATATGTGTCGAACGTGTCCTCGATGCACAATTTGTATTCCGGGACTCCCGCCGAGGTCACAAGGCGAGGGGATGGTTGGGGACCGGGGAATCTTCTCTACGGCAGCAGCGGGGGTAGAGGCCGAGGAATCAGCCCGCTCACTAGTGGGCGCGAGTCATGTTTGTGTTTCATGCTCTGGCGAGGCGAGCATGCCTGTGCGTGCATCGGTGCGTACACCTAGGCAGCGAGGCAGCGGCGAGGACGACGTCGAGGACGACGAGGACGGGATAATGAAGCGAAGTGAAGGTGTAAATAGGTCATTAGTGG